>BMAC01000078.1:777562-796328 GCA_014905375.1 Phtheirospermum japonicum
TATATATATATATATATTTATATATATATATATATTATACCCCCCCCCATTAAAGATGCTCTAAGAGGGAGCAGCATGCAATATGCATATCCATTCCATCAAACTTAAACGGCCTAATTAAACCAAATATTTCGCTTAGTAAGAATTAATGTCGAATCGCTTTAAATTTCTCCCTCTAAACCGGATTAATCTTTAACAAAGTTTAAGGCAAATAAGCACGTCGTAGGCTCTAAGACAATCAAGTTAGAAAAAATATAAATTTGATAAAAAAGATAACTAGTAGGAATAATTCAACTTAAGTTTCGAATAAGGTATACGTCCCTTATATATAGTGAATTGGACACGTGTTGCTCAAATTAAAGTTTATGCCGCTTATGGGTCAAAATTAAGAGACCTCAGGTTTCTAAATTTATTTCTTTAATTATTATTCGAATTTCTTCCCAAAAATATGATAACTAAAACAAGTCATTAACCTACTAACCTAACAAAAACCTTTTAGGCCTAATGGGCTTCCCACTGCAAAAAAACTATAGAATACCAAAGGATTACTCTCGGTAAGGGCCAAAATCCCTCATATTCAATTTATCGAGTGAAATACCGAGGGAATAAGTCATTGGTATACCGAAGGAAATTGAATCACTTTGTACTTTTCCCGAGGGTTATCGAGCGATTTTTTTCTCGATAAATCATTCGACCCTCAAATTAGTAATCCCTTGATAATAGCAATGTCAATTTTTCCCTCGGTATTATCGAGAGTTATATCTCGATTTTACCGAGAACTACTAGCCCTCGGTCTTACTATGGGCAAGCTTTTCCTTTGTAATACCGAAGGAGCGGTTGCCATCGGTAAAACCGAGGACCAACATTTGCTAACCGAGGGTATAATCCCTCGGTAATACCAAGAGAAAAATTGCCCATGACATTTTTACTTCGATAATTTATCGAGGGAATTTTAATTCCTCATTTTGTTTAAATATTTATTTCATTTATAATTATTATTATTTATTATTAAATTACGAATTTTATTAATAAAGGAGAAAATTGTCAACAAATACACAGATCACGACGTCTGTTCCTTGACTAAAGGCATCTGTTCAAGCCTCGTTAAAACCACCCTTGTGAGAGAAACCCTCGTTGAGGAAAAAGTACCCTCCCTATGCCAGTAGTTGAAGGAGCGGATCAAAGCGACAAAAAACGCTAAAGGCCACAGGCCGGCCAAAAATAAAATCAAGATGCAACAAGCAAGTCGTGATCTATAAAGCAGCACTGTCAGGGTCCTGTGTTGAACCAAAAGTAAGCTGCCACACGAGGGGCCCAAGTAATTACTGTGATGAACGAAACACCGTCTTTCCCAAAATATCATCATTCACCAGACTTGAGAGGAACGTCGGGGACGTAAACCAGTGTAACGAGGAGAATTGGATTTGGAAAGCGCATCAGGAGCGCGATTACCTTCTCGATAAACATGCAAAACCATGAAATCAATCGAGGTAGTGAGTGAAAGAATCGAACGCCATCGAGCCAAGGGACATCAATACAGCGCTTCATAAAGAGGTCCACCACATAATTAGAGTCGGATTCCATCCAAATTCGTCTCCAGCCTCTGAGATCAGCCTCCACAACCGTTATAATCGCGGCCTCCAGCTCAGCCTCGAAGGCAAATCCCTGACCAGACAATCTCGAAAAACCACATTTCACAAAGCCCCGACACGTACAGAATATGCCCGCCGAGACGCACTCACTGGGGCAGCCCAGAGTACTACCATCAGTATTCACTTTAATCCAGCCAGGTGAAGGGGGGATGATGTTGGGTCTGTAATATATTTTATTTAGCCTTTTATTTTGATTTTCAGTTTACTTGCTCAATGTGATTTTAGCGACTTGACCTTAGTTGTTCAATGTGATTTTCTTGTTACTTGCTCAATGTGATTTTAAATAAGAGTTAAAGGTACTAAAGGTGTTTTGATCAAGTTCTTGATGTGGTGTTTATATTTTGAAAAATGATACTTTTGAAGCAAAATACATGTTTTGCATGTAATTGTTGTCTTTTTCCTAATGTTTTTAATTAGGATTTTATTTGGTTTTTAGTAATTCTTGAGTCTATTAGTTAGGTTTTTAGGTTCTTTTTCTTATTTTAATGTTCTCTTGTTTATTGTTTAAATTTGTATTTTATGTGGTTTAAAGGGTTCAAATTAATTTGAAGTTTGGCTTAACTTTTGGGTTTTGATGATTCAAATTCCTATTTTTATAGGTAGAGGCATTAAAGGCCAAAGTTCAAGCCAAGAATTGCTAAAAGTTGTGCCAAAATAAGCTTCAAAAGTGCAAACTTTCTGGAATGCTCGCCAATGCACGCCACTCCTCGCCAAATTTCACGCCAGGCCTTGGCGTTAGCCACGTTCCTAAATTCACGCCAGGGGAAGGGTGGGGCGCTTGGCGTTAGCCCAAGTCCTCGCCAAATGCCATGCCAAGCTCACCTGCACCTGCCTTTTTCCAAGATGCAAGCCAAAGTAGACGCCAAACCCCCTCCCAGCAGCCTGGCGCACGCCAAAATGCAAGCCAAACCTCACGCCAAAGGGTCATTTCTGGTCAAACCCTGATCAAATACGGGAACTTCAAGCTTCTAATGCTATTTTGGCCCATTTAAACCTAGTATAAATAGACCCAACTCCCATTTTGTAAAGGATCACTCAAATTTCCCAACTCTTGCATGAGTTTTGGAATTTTTTCTCTCTCTTGTTCTTATTTTAGTTTTGAAGATTGCCTTGGGTTTGTAAGCTCAAGATGAATACAAGTACTCCCTTGGATTTTATTTGCTTGTAATTTCAATTGAGCTATTAGAATCTTTCTTTAATTCAAGTAAGCTTTCTTTTATTTATGCCTTGTTCTTCAATTTCATGCATGTTCTTCAATTTTATGAATTTTGCCTTAACTATTAGAATTAGAGCTTGATCTTGTGAATTTGCTATGGAATCTAGATGAGTGACACATCTAGATCTTAGATCGGGTCCTTGATCATTTTTTATTTGATTTTTTCATGTGCTTTATTTTGAATTTTATTTTTATGCTTTGTTTCATGCTTAAATCTTAGATTTATTACTTGATGCTTGTTATTTTATGTTAAGTTTTAAACTTTGACGTCAGTTCTCATTGCTCAATCCATTCATGCTTTTGGTTTTTGTCAACTTGCATTATTTAGGATTTTATGTTCATGCAAGCATGGTTGTACCTTGTGCCTTCATGCTTAAACTTAGTGAAACATTGCTTGTTTTTTCTTGTTTTCATTTTTGCTATGCATTTTCATTGAAGGTATACGACCAACTTGCTATTTCAATTTCTAGTATAGTTTAGATAGGTTAATTGCATTATTCTCATTTTCCTTTTATTTCTTCAAGCTACAAACACTTCGAATCCTTCAATTGAACCGAAATCCGATAACACCAAGCCAATAGAACTTTTATTTCCAAAAACCACGAAAAACTACACTTCAGTACATCATCACCATTTTTGCCATGTCCATATTTGTGTTTATTTCTACATATTTCTCTTATTTCTTTGAGGACAAATAAACCTTTAAGTTTGGGGGAATTCGATAAACATGGGGTTTAAGCATATTTTGCCACTTATTTAGGTAGGTTTTCAATTAGTGGTTGCTTTTAAAATGTCTTTTTACTTCATTTTACATTATTTGGACATTATTACATGTTTGGTATGTTTTTATCATTTCTGAAGGAACTTGGAGCTTATCTGAGCCCAAGGACAATAATATTAGAGCTTTGGGCTGAAGATAAGAAAGAAATGAGCCTGGAGAAAGCCCACACAACCCACAAGTCAATAGGGCCCGGCCCAGAAACTCACTATCGATCAATAGTAGAGTCGCTACTGTACCCTATTTTCATGGCACCTATTATCGACCCGACTATCAGTCGATAGTCTAATCGATAATTTGTCAACATGCATTAAAAACAGCTTAAAATCAGAGTTAATGGCCAAAATTTTATTTTCTACTATAAAAGGTGCCTTGGTTGTTGTACAAATACATCACTTACATCCCTCGAACACCACTCACCATCATAGAATATCATCCACCATAGTTCGGCTAGGATTTCTTGAGTTTGAGATTAAGAGAGTTTAAGAGCAAGAAACAACTGGAATTAAGGGTCAACATCAGCCATTTTGGTTATTTCTATCCTTATTTTTCATTATGTCTATGTTGTATTTGATTAATAGTGAATGAATTATTGAACATGTCCATCTAAATTTCTTATATTTCGGGGTTTAGATAAACTACGATTGAATAATGTAATAATGTTTCTTTCAATTCAAGTATGATCCTTTTACTATCTTCATGTTTTGATTTCTTGATCATGACTCATGAGTGATAAACAATTGCTCGTGTTTCTTATGTTTCGGTTGATTGACAACCTTTCAAAACTACTAGATTGATAAATCATAATTCGGGAGATGAGATTTATCAATAGGCTTTCAAACAGAAAACAATCAGCAAGAGTGAGAGGTTTGAAATTAATAGTGAAGTCATACAAGCCCTAAACAAATCTTAAAGTCGTATAAGTCTTTTAAACCTTTTGGAGTTCTAAGTATAATTTCAAATGGACACGTTGTTTCATGTTTATAATTCACGGTTTAATCACTTCGATTGAAGGATTAAACTACTATTGTGATTAGATTATAGTGAATTGAATCAAAATACACTTGATAGATCGAAATGAAATAATATTATGATATCATTGTAAAACCCAACCTCGTAATGCTCTCTATCACTTAATTTTCTAAACTCTTACAAATTGTGTTTTGTCTTTATTTAGTTTATAATTTTCGTTTGCAATGACACAACCCAACTCATTTCATACTATTTAGATAAAACTACATTATCTGAATTATATTACTTGTCAACCTTAAACCTTTACACGATCCTTGTGGGATTCGACCTTACTCATTTTATTCTACATCTACACTGTATACTTGCTGTTTCAGCCCAAAATATGAATTACTTGGATAACACCTCGAGAGCCTCAGAATTTCCTAAACCTACACCACAAAACAGATTAGAAAGGACCACCGGTAGTTTTCCGGTGGAAACCTCTCCGATGCTTAAGTCAATAAGTGCCTGAGGTATTTTCCAGAAAAGAATAAGAAGGAATGACGTACCTCCCTCAGCCTTGGGGCTGAGATATTTATAGCTTTCACTAGTGGGGACCCCAGCCGGGATCCCAGGGGCACACGCCGCGAATCTCGGGCCGTTATGCAACAAATTCTGACAAGTGGTCCCACTTGCCTCCTCCRGGGGAGTCTGAGAAARAGGTCCTCCTCCACTCCGCGTCGTATTAGCTCCGAGATTTCCATGAAATTCACGGAGTCAGACCTGTAGTCATCCAGCTCTCCTTGTCTTTATGTTCCTGTCTCTCAACAGATCAAGTCTTGCTGTACTTGGGGATGATCTCTATTTCTTAGAAGGCCTAACAAGATCACCCAGACCAGGCTAAACGCCAATCCCTGAAACTTCGGCCCAACATAATCCTCAGGCTTAGTGATCTCCTCCAGACAACCACCTTCCAGAGGAGATACAGACGATAACCACCCCTTCCCGATATTCCTGACGTCCGTAGGAAGATTATTTATGTCTTTCTCTAAGGCAGGGCTTCTCTAGCCCTCCCTTAATGTGTCTAACTACTCTAAGTCAGAGCTACCCCCAAACCAGGTCTGGCGCACATATCGCCCTATCAACTCCTCCCCCCAAGTGGTTGGGGTAGATCGGTAATATCCCCAAGTTCTTTCGAAATAAATGAGGCCATTTCATCTTTATGACTTCTCGTACTGGGGAATCCCGAGATATCCGCCTGCCCAACAGCCCTAATTATTGGCCTTAGTGGTGTCGGTCCATATTCCCCAAACGGTTACCATACCCACACATCTTCCCAGGTACGGTACCTGTTTGGTCAGCGGCACGTGTCCCATTTCAGGACGGCCATCACTCCAGCTCATCGCCTAGGGTACTATTCCTCTGCCCGCATTAAATGCGAGGATCCCATCAAATCCCGCTTTTCCTTGATTTTCATTTTCAAAAATTATCAACTTCCTTTTGTCCCTCCAAATTTCCTTTTCTGTCCTATCTTTCAAATCCCATCTCCCAAATTTTTGAGTCCTTCTCATTATTCTTTTTCAAATCTTTTTTCATATTCTCCCAAATCTTTGCTTTTATTTTCCCGACCGTCCCGACGATTTCTGCGATTCCATTCCACTCGACTTCCTGTAGGTATCTCCAACCAGGTACTCTTTCCACCCTTCCTCAATCTTTCAATTATGTCAACTTCTTCTACCAATTCCTCCGAGGAAACTCCCTCTGGTTCCCCGACGAATTCCACCTCTTCTGTAAACATATCTTCATCTGAGTCTCTGCCGATGGTCCAGGTAGAGAGGCCCATAATAGCTCCAGTTCCTCATTTTCTTGACAACATACCCTCCATAGTTAGTACTAACACCCTTAGGGATATCCGTGCCACTTTCCCTATCTCCGACCGGTTTTCTTTCACCAGTCCAGCGCCTGACGAGAGGGCCTCAGCACCTCCCGCCGGCCACCTGACTTTTTACGTAGACCAATTCCACGTAGGGCTGAGCCTGCCCGTCCACCCCTTCATATTAGCCGTATCCCGGTTGTACCATATCCCAGTTCAATAATTTTTACCCAACGCTTTTCGCGTCATGGCCGGATTTCACCTTGCGGCCCAATATTCCGGCCTTGTACCTACAACCCAACTCTTCTTTTCCTTGTTTCAAGCGAAGAGTTCTTCGGGCTTTTTCTATCTTTCTGGACGGACAGATGTCCATTTTTTAACTGGTCTTCCCTCATCCCATAAGAGCTGGAAGAAAAAGTTCTTCTTTGTCCAGAGCTCAGAGGACTGGGGCTTTCCCATTGAGCCAATTAGCTACCTTCATCCCCAAGTTCGCATATCTCGTAGCGACAGACCATCCCATCTGAGCGAGAAAATCGCTGTCTTGAACCAGACCCCTTTCGACTTATCAAAGCTTCTCAAACCCAAGATTCTAAACTTCTTCAACTCCCAACGGGAAAATGGACCTCTGCCCCCCCACATGGGTATATGCCTAACATGGCTCCTATTACTCTGCTGGTACTACTTTCGTATTTTCTACTCAACTCATTTTCTTTTATATTCTTTTCAGTAACCATGATGCAAGCACTCCTAGAGGCAAAGAAGGCAACAGGGAAAAATCAGAAAAGCCCATTGGGTGAGCCTACCAGAACTTCCCCTACTCCGGAAGAGGTGACTTTGCAGCGTCTCCTTCCATCCGGCCGCGAGAGCGCAATCCTCCAGAGCAACCCCCAGTGGTTCCCCTCAGCATTGCTCTGCCAGAGGCGACAAAAAGGAGTGCGGGGCAGGGAGAGAGGGCTCTGTCCAAGCCAGCGGCCCCCGTTCAGGAAGCCCAACTCTTATCTGACCCCGAGGAAGGGCAACTACAACCAAGGAAGAGGAGGAGGGAAGAGAGGACCGAAAACGCCCCTGGAGGGACCTCACAAGTTCCTCCTTATCCCAACCAGACCTTTTTTAATAGGTCAGTGATGAATTGTACTGGCGAGGTGGCCAGGCAATACATGATGGGGCTAGCTCCGACAGCTGATCGTCGCGAAACGGAGAAACTATCTGATCCCGCTCTGTTGGACACATATTGCCAGGCAGAGGCGCAGGTAAGGCATCTACCATTGGTTTATAATTCCAGCCTTTTTGGGGATTTTCACTCATTCTCTCGTCAAACATTCCCTTTACAGGCGGTTGTGCTCAGAGCCACCCTCCTAGCTCGGGCTAGGGGCTCTTTGCTCCAGGCGGACCTGAAGAGGGAGATTGAGGGCTTGAAAAAACAGAGACAAGAGCTACAGGCTAAGAATCACGGTCTCGATGCTGATCTGGACCTGCTCAAGGTAGAACTGGTAGGGACCAAGGCAGCTCTGTTGGCTTTGCAGGAGTCTGATGCAAAAAAGCATGCTCAGATAGTCGCTCTTGAGCACGAGGCGAAAGAGCTCCAAGAGCAAGTTCAAGTTGCCAGAGCTGGAGAAGCTAGGAGTCTCACAGAGGGTGAAGCGAAGGGGAGGCTCGGGTTTTTAAATTCAGAGGAAGGCCTACGCTTGATCCAGCTAACCCGAGCAACCACACGCCAGGCCTTTCTGGAGTCGATGGACTTACCGGCTTTTGGTGCCCGAGGCTGAGGCTTTTTATCTCCTTGGCGTGGATGCTCATGCCAAGTGGATATCAGAGAATCCTTCTCTGCCTTTCGACCGAGAGGCAGCTATTACGGGTGCATCCGAGCCTACTTCCTTTTCCTATGCCGCTGAAGGTGACCGGCTGCACATACTGGATGATCTATCCTTTGTCGATCATATCCGTCAGACTTTCTGTTCCTCCAGCTCGACCTCTTCTCCCCCCCGACCAATCGTTGGCGATGGTTGCCCCTAACTCTCCAACCTTCGCCGATTTGGGGGATTTTCAAGACTCCACTCAGTTTGAGAAAAGCTTTGCCGAAGGATCCCAAACTCCAGAGCAGTCATGAAGGAGTTGAGCTTGCGCCTCCTGGGAAGGTCTACCCTCCTTGTCTACATCAGCTTCAGTTTTATCAAAACAGACCTGTAGGTTGTAGCCTGTGTGGCTGGTCTGCCTGTTATTTGTTTTTTCTGAATGTTGAATTTTGTATTCGAATATTTTATGTTTAATGACAATTAATGCTTTTGTTTCATTGCAACTTTTGATCTTCTAGGGTTTCCCGTTTTTCCGGAAACCCTAGCACCTTATACGTGTCATCCTCTTATAAATATGTGTATGCATGCTTCCTTATTTTTTATCATTATCCATCCACAAAATGTCCTCGTCTCCTCTGGTTGAAGAACTTAACACGGTGAAGAGAAAGAACATTTCTCTTGTTGTGGAGAAATTCAAGCTCTCCGACCAGCTGGTCTCACTGAAAGAAAAAATCGGCTCTCTTTATCGCCTTTTGGAGAGGAAGAGACAGAAGAAACGTCACTACAAAAGGGAATGGGTCGAACTCCAGCAAGTCAACCGGCAGCTGCAGGAAGAAAAGGCAGATTTGGTTGATTCAGTGAATCGCCTGACCATCGCCGCTGGCGAAGCTCGTGTCCTCGCCGAGCGATCTGACCAGTACCGCCGCCGTCTGCATGAGACAGAGCGAGAGCTTTGGCTCATTCGTCGAGCCTTAGCCTCCGACCGAAGGTCTTCCTCTAGATAGGCGTCTGGGTTTTATCCTTATTTATTTATTTCCTGCTATTTTATTATAATCAAAGTTACCAACCCTCCGGGGGAAGGTGTGTAACCTGTACCATGTTCTTGGTCAGTAATATATATGAGCTTTTTGCCATTTTACGCGTCAAAATTTCTTGAACCATTTTTGAGTCAGATCCTGTTTGCTTGTTTTCATCGCTCAAACTTTGTATTTCATGCCCATGCTTGAGCAATTTCAACATTTTACCTCATAAGATATTTTATCTCGCTGTATGGTCTAGTCGACAATCAGGTCAGGCAGACCAGTGCATTCGTTCTTGAGCTGTCAATCAGGTCGGGAAAATAGCAAACTTGACTTGATCCGTCCCAACCTTATCGATCAATCCAGTTGGGCGGGATCTGGGACATCCGTCCTTAGCCAATCTTGACTTTAACCAACAATCAGGTCAGGATAATCTTGGGACGTCCGTCCTTAGCCCATCCTGGCTTGAGTTGACAATCAGGTCAGGAAAATTTTAGGACGTCTGTCCCTAGCCAATCCTGGCTTGAACTAACAATCAGGTCAGGAAAACTTTAGGACGTCCGTCCCTAGCCAATCCTGGCTTGAACTGACAGTCAGGTCAGGAAAATTTTTAGGACATCCGTCCATAGCCAATCCTGGCTTGAACTGACAATTAGGTCAGGAAAATTTTAGGACGTCCGTCCCTAGCCAATCCTGGCTTGAACTGACAATCAGGTCCGAAAAATTTTAGGACGTCTGTCCTTAGCCAATCCTAGCTTGAACTGACCATTAGGTTAGGAAAATTTTAGGACGTCCGTCCTTAGCCAATCCCGGCTTGAACTGACAATCAGGTCAGGAAAATTTTAGGACGTCCGTCCTTAGCCAATCCTGGCTTGAACTGACAATCAGGTCAGGAAAATTTTAGGACGTCCGTCCTTAGCCAATCCTGGCTTGAACTGACAATCAGGTCAGGAAAATTTTAGGACGTCCATCCTTAGCCAATCCTGGCCCTTTTTTTGCGCGCCAAACTCTAATTTAGTTTCCCGCCTTTTCCAAGCCCTCTGCGCGCCAAGTCAAAGTGATTTCCCACTTTTTCTTTTCCTATATAATGGTGCCCCTCCCCAGCTTATTTTCCTTGCATCATGGCGTCTTCGTCATCTCCCACCATCTTTTCCACTGAGGAGCATATCCGATTGCTTCACAAGAAAAGTCGTCTGAAGGAAGAAATCTCCGAATTGCAGGCTCAGCTGCAAGAACGTACAAAGAAACTGGCTGAGAAGAAACCACAATTCCGTAGTGAACGACAACGCCTTCAACAAATCATCGTTGACTTGAAGAGGGAGAACGCGGAGTTGCACGTCGACTGGGACATCGCGGTGGAGGTGTCGGACCGGTTTCGTGTTCGGCTGTTGGAACACGAAGACGAGATCCAGCGGCTCCGTCAGCTTCTTGATTCTGTGCCCCCATCCTAAGGCTGTATTTTCACTTTTGTTTTTTATGTTTTGTGATTTGTGTCCTTGTGTTTTGCGAATATTCTGTGAGGATGTCTGCTCTTGTATTTCTATTGGAAGTTCTTTAAATTATTATTAAAAAGCGATTTTTCGTCAACATTTTGAATGTCCTCTCCTTGATTTATCCCTGTTGTGAACCGTAATTTCAACTGTAAATCTATTCAACTGAACAAACATAAAGTCACTACAATTAGGTGTAAAATTTTCGTAAATTGACAATGTTCCAAGCGCGAGGGAGTGCTGTGCCATCCAGCTCTTCCAGCCTGTACGCACCACCAGGCAAGGTCTGGGTGACTCGTACTGGTCCTCGCCAAGATCCTTCCAACTTCCCCTTTGCTTGACCTAGGTCAGACCGCCGTAAGACCAGATCTCCTGCTCGAAATTGCCACTTGACCACAGTTTTGTCATATGCCGCTTTTACCCTTCCTTTAATATGTTCCATTAGTAACGCAGCTTGTTCTCTTTTCTCCTCAATCAGATCTAAAGCGTCCTGCCTTAATATCTCATTCTGTTCTTCATTAAGATTCTGGATCCGATGAGTTTTAAGGCTGACTTCTGCGGGTACTACAGCATCCATACCGTACACTAAACTAAAAGGGGTTTCACCCGTACTTTCTTTAGGATTCGTACGGTATGCCCACAGTACGGAGCTCAGTTCTTCCACCCACTTTCCTCCAGATCTGRCCAGTCGTGACTTAATTCCCTGGACTAAAATACGGTTAGTTACTTCGACCTGACCATTCGCTTGTGGGTGGTATACGGCCGTAAAGTGTTGCTGAATGTTCATCTTGGCACACCAGGCCTTTATCTTGGCACCTGTAAATTGAGTCCCATTATCTGACACCAGTATCCTTGGTATACCAAAGCGGCAGACCACGTTCTTCCAAATTAAACCCATCACAGCCTCCTCTGTTATTCTAGCAAGAGACTCCACTTCAACCCACTTGCTGAAATAGTCAATAGCCACAACCAAAAACCTTTTCTGGGCTGTGGCCATCGGGAACGGGCCAACCAAATCAATACCCCCATTTAGCGAAGGGACAGGGGGAACTCATCGTCATGAGCTCTTCCACCGGTTGATGGATTAGTGGGGCCATTTTCTAGAACTTGTCACATTTTCTAACGAAGTCCTCAGCTTCCTTCCTCATAGAAGGCCAGAAATAACCAGCTCTCAATACTTTAATGGCTAGGGCCCTGGCCCCCATATGGTTGCCGCAATAACCTTCGTGTATCTCTTTTAGCACCAGACCTCCATCTGTTTGTGCTAAGCATCTTAGAAGAGGTTGACCGAACCCTCTCCTGAATAATTCTCCCTTGATCAGGCAAAACCTAGCAGACCTGTTCCGTATTTTCGCCGCCTCTCTCTTCTCCTCCGGCAAGACCTCCTGTTCGAGGTACCTTTTTATGGGGGAACGCCAATCTTCCTCCTTAGCAACCGRACAGACCTGCTCGACTCCYAACTCCTTTTCTGCTTTCAACAAGTTGATCGTTCGTTCATAACAATCCGTGGCTGAACTTGCTATTTTTGCTAAGAAGTCCGCACGGCCGTTTTCCTCTCTGGGAATCTGAGTAACAGTTAATTCTTTCATACCTTTGGCTAGCTCTCTGAATCTTGTTAAGTACTTCTGCATGTTTTCCTCTCTTGTTTCAAAATCCCCACTAATTTGCTTGCAGACGAGCTGCGAGTCTACCTTGGCGCTTAAACGTTCCGCCCTAGGTCTTTCGCCATTTGAATCCCTCTCAAAAGGGCGTCATACTCGGCGACATTGTTAGAAAACGTGGGATCTAATCGGACAGCGAACTCGGCAGATACGCCCTCTGGGTCTACCAAGACAATTCCAGCCCCACAACCCTGATTACATACAGAACCGTCAGCCAGGGCTTGAGCTTTAATTGCGGTTCTGGACTCAAACACAATATCAAATTCGCTTAACTCTATGATCCACTTGACCAGCCTCCCTGATGCTTCTGGTTTGTCCGTTATATTTTTTAACGGTAGATTGGTTCGTACAACAATTGTATGAGAAAGGAAGTATGGTCGTAATTTCCTTGCAGTTCCTACCAGAGCTAACATTGCCCTTTCCACCTCCACATATCTCACTTCTGCCGCATGCAAGACCTTACTCCAGAAATATACTGATTTATGTATCTTACCATCTTCCCTGATTAGGACCGAGCTGACCGCTTTTTGCCCCACCGATAAATACAGTATCAAGTGCTCTCCTTGGACGGGTTTAGTGAGTAAAGTCATACTGGCCAAATACTCTTTTAGCAATCGAAAGGCTTCCTCACACTCATCGTTCCACTGGAACCTGGCCTTTTTTCTCAAGACCTGAAAAATGGTAAGCTTTTCTCGGCGGACCTGGATACAAACCTGCTTAAGGCATTGATTCGTCCCGCCAGACATTGCATCTCCTTTACATTCTGAGGCGCGCTCATTTCCATGATAGCCTTCACCTTTTCAGGGTTAGCTTCAATACCATTTTCCGTGACCATATAGCCCAAAAATTTGCCAGCCCTGACTCCGAACGTGCATTTCTTTGGGTTGAGCCTCATTTTGTACCTTCGCAGAGTATTGAAAGTTTCCCGTACCTGCACATGTGACGTTGCTTTTATGCTCTTGACTAACATATCGTCTACATATACCTCCATATTCCGACCGAGCTGATTTTTGAACATTTTATCTACCATTCGCTGATAGGTAGCACCTGCATTTTTGAGGCCAAAAGGCATGACCACGTAACAATACGTTCCCTTTGGAGTGATAAAGCTAACATGCTTCCAATCCTCTTTAGCTAATCTAATCTGATGATATCCCTGTGAGGCGTCCATCATGCTCAAGAGCTCGCAGCCAGAAGTGGAGTCCACAAGCTGGTCAATTCTTGGCAATGGGTAATGATCCTTTGGGCAGGCGCGATTCAGATCTCTAAAATCGATGCACATTCGCCAGTCCTCTGTTTTCGGGACCAACACTGCATTGGAGAGCCATTCTGGGAATTGTATCTCCTGAATGTGTCCGGCTTACAAGAGCTTCTCTACTTCTGCCTCTATAATGGCCTCCTTTTTCGGCCCGAAATTGCATTTTTTCTGTTTAACCGGTTTTATATCTGAGCGGATATTGAGGCGATGCTCGGCAACTTCAGAGTCTATTCCCACTAAATCTTGGGGGGACCACGCGAAGACATCTGCACTCTCTCTTAATAGAGCCACCAGGTCTATTAATACCTTAGGGCTAAGCGTCGTGCCTACCCGAAGAGTTCTACTCGCATCGCCTGGAACGATTTCTATTATCATCAGCCCTTTCTCTCGTCTTGTTAGTTCTAGCTGTGGCTGCTCTGTTCGAGCCCTTTTGCTCATCCTCTCCTCTTCATTCCGCCGTATGCAATCCACGTACGTTTGCCGTGCAGCATACTGGTCTCCCCTTACTTCACCAGTTCCATCTTCCGTGGGGAACTTCATTTTCATGTGGAAAACCGAGATGACAGCCTGGAATTGGCTCAAAGAGGGCCGACCCAACATAACATTATATGAGGATGGTGCGTCCACTACCAGGAAACGCACCATTCGTGTCACCCTATATGGCTCTTCCCCCAGAGTTACAAGGAGTCTCACCGCTCCCTTAGGTTTTAAGGCACCTCCCGCGAATCCCACCAGGGAAGTGGTTACCTCTTCAAGTTCAACATTCAACTTTAGTTTTGTAAAACAATCTAAGAATAGAATATCTGCAGAAGATCCTGTGTCTATGAAAATTCGACGAACGTTATAGTTGGCGATAGTAGCTGTTATCACTAAAGCATCCATGTGTGGAGCGAGGATGCCATCGCTATCCTCCGATCCGAAGCAAATGTTAGGTGTGGCCGCTATCTGTCTTACTTCTCGGGATGTTCTGATTAGGTCTTTAGCAGCCCTAACATAGCTGTGTTGAGTTCTCTTAGAGTGTTCATCCAGCTCTCCCCCCATTATCATTTGGATTTCACCGTGAACGACCTGGGCCTGGTCAGGTCTTCTCAATCCAGTTTTGCTCTGTCCTGGATATCCGCCCGACCACCCTTGCCTTGTGGGAAGCGGTCTGAACTGTGATGTCCAGGCCTAGTTTCACCCTTGCTCGTGCTAACATATTCCTTTAGATGTCCAGCCTGGACCATTCTCTTCAATTCGTCCTTCAGATGCGTACATTCATTCGTGTTATGCCCGTATTGGTTATGGAAACGACAAAAGCGATCTGACCTTTCTTTTCTTGGCTTTTGTGAGTAAGTTTTGGGCCACTTGAGCTCGGGGTGACGCTCTATTGCCTGCAAAATTTCGCCCGGAGGTGTTGCCAAAGGAGTATATTTATCAAATCGAGACCTACCCATTGACAGCTCTAATCTGGACTTTTTCATCGCTAACCTGTCATCCCTGTCGTACCTCTCTCTCTTCCTCTCCCCTTCATCCTTGAGCTTCAAAGATTCCTCCAAGTGGATATACTTCTCGGCCCTTTCCAAGAGTTCCCCAAATTTCAATGCTGGCCTTACCACCAAGGACTGAAAGAACTCTTCCTTCCTCAAACCTTGAACTAAAGCGTTTACAAGCAGCTCTTCCGACGCCGAGGGCACTTCCAGCTTTGTTGTCGTGAACCTATTGATGTAGGCACGTAGACTCTCGTTCTCCTTCTGTTTTAAACTGAAAAGTTCAAGCGGCATTTTCTGATATTTTCTGCAGCTTGTGAACTGGTGTAAAAAGGCAGAGCTGAACTCGTCAAAATTGCTGATAGACCTTGGTGGCAATTGGCTGAACCAGAGCTGTGCCGATTTGGTAAAGGTCATGGGAAAGACCCGACACATGACTGAATCGGAAAATTTGTGTAGCGCCGCTGCTATCCCAAAACGATTGAGGTGGTCCACTGGATTCGTCGTCCCATTATATTCAAATCCCAAGGACCGATAGGATGTTGGGACGTCATCACACATGACTTCCTCCGTAAATGGGGTGCCTCGCCGTGCTGGCGGTGCAACCGCACCCACCATCTTCTTCCTAAATTCACGCACCTCCTTCCGCAGGCTTTGCATCTGCTAAGCCAGGCCGGAGTTGACCTGGCTGGTTGTGTCGCCGTCAGATGTGGCAAGATGCTCTTCTCTGTCTGGCTGGTGGACTTTCTCCGCACGTCGAGCACGCAGTGGCTCTGTTTCTGCTGTCAGGATTACCCGCGCCGGCAGTGTATTGGCCGGCGGCGATGCCATTTCCGCAAATTTTTTCTCGACCGCCGCCTCCACAGCTTTGCCAATCAATTCGGACAACTGTGTTAGAAGCGACTCATTGAGAGAGACACCCCCAGCCGCAGCAGGCTCCCTTGAAGGCGGTGATGTGGAGCTCGGCGGAGCTGCCGTGGCTGATCCCATTGCATCTGGTATCGATGATGATTCCGGTGCCTGTTGTGCGTGAGCATGCATGGCGGAACTCGGAGTGCCACCCAACTCCCCTATCAAACTTCGCTTCCAACCGTCTGAAGTCATCCTCACGTCTTAGCCCGGTCGACTCTTCCCACAGACGGTGCCAATTGTTTCAGCCCAAAATATGAATTACTTGGATAACACTTCGAGAGCCTCAGAATTTCCTGAACCTACACCACAAAATAGATTAGAAAGGACCACCGGTGGTTTTCCGGTGGAAACCTCTCCGATGCTTAAGTCAATAAGTGCCTGAGGTATTTTCTAGAAAAGAATAAGAAGGAATGACGTACCTCCCTCAGCCTTGGGGCTGAGATATTTATAGCTTTCGCTAGTGGGGACCCCAGCCGGGATCCCAGGGGCACACGCCGCGAATCTCGGGCCGTTATGCAACAAATTCTGACAAGTGGTCCCACTTGCCTCCTCCTGGGGAGTCTGAGAAATAGGTCCTCCTCCACTCCGCGTCGTATTAGCTCCGAGATTTCCACGAAATTCACGGAGTCAGACCTGTAGTCATCCAGCTCTCCTTGTCTTTATGTTCCTGTCTCTCAACAGATCAAGTCTTGCTGTACTTGGGGATGATCTCTATTTCTTAGAAGGCCTAACAAGATCACCCAGACCAGGCTAAACGCCAATCCCTGAAACTTCGGCCCAACATAATCCTCAGGCTTAGTGATCTCTTCCAGACAACCACCTTCCAGAGGAGATACAGACGATAACCACCCCTTCCCGATATTCCTGACGTCCGTAGGAAGATTATTTATGTCTTTCTCTAAGGCAGGGCTTCTCTAGCCCTCCCTTAATGTGTCTAACTACTCTAAGTCAGAGCTACCCCCAAACCAGGTCTGGCGCACATATCGCCCTATCACTTGCAGTTAGGTGGAGTATTTGAACGAACAAGTTTTTATTACTAAACCAATCCCTAGTAAAGTAGACAAAGGTCATTATTTCAATTATATAATATTTATTGACAATAATAATATATAATTTAAAATATGTATTACAATAAACCTTTATTGGCCTATACGGGTTCTTCACTTAAAAATGTGTTAGTAAATAAAAACTCATTAAAAATTATGCTATATATATATAAATTATTAAAATTGGTATTGTTATTTAAAATATTTATTATATATAATATTTGTATATTTCATTTAAAATAATTATATATACATTATATTTATAAATAATTATATTATAATTATATATTATTATTAAAAAGTGCATAATTTTATATGTATTAAAAATTATATGATATATAGTTAGATTATAAATAATAAAGAACTAGAAAAAATCAAAATAAAATTATATAGGGAAATCACCTACGAATTTTAATATCCGTAGGTAATTACCGAAGCATATTAATAACGGCCAAAAACCCCATTGGTGAAAAGGAATTTTTCGGTGAGTTTTTAAGTAATTACCGACTGATTATTTCCATTTGTAAACCCATCAGCTGGGCTATTTTTTCTTGTAGTGAATAAAACCTTTTGCGAGCCACTCAACCAACCTATCCGACGTCATATCTGGAGCCTTTCCTAAATTTTCATCCAACAAACACCTTTTCTTTCACCATGGTAATTTTAGATTTATTTGAAGCACCAAATGTTACCCCACTACCATCGCTTGATAAAGCAAAATCACCAGTAAAAGGACTAAGCACATAGGGTCTAGATTCTGAACTCTCTCATCACCCAAACTAATCACATGAACCTTTTATAAAAAAAAAGAGAAACAAAAGGTAAATAATAAATTACAAATCATATATATATAGATGAGAAACATAAATAAAACAAAACTCAAACAATTTAGAAACAAACCAGAGCGGAACGAACTTTCATTTAAGCCGCTGCACTACACATAATCTCGTCAAATTGAGATCCAGTTATTTTGTCAACAAACTCATCATTAGACTCACACAGTTGAAGGAATAAAAAGTATCGCAATTAGATCAACAACATTTTTTGCATTCCCGGAAGGTCTGGACAAAATTAACCCCAAATCGAAAAGGAGTAGAAGAAAGAACCGAATCAACATGGACACCAAATCTCCCTACAAGAACTCCATCACTAATAACATCATTTACGGCATCTTCCCTCAATAACATACCATCGCCAACACCTTCAACATCCTCCGCAACATTCTCAACAACAACTAGAACAACATAAACATTCTTATCAGAGGGAACCTCTTCCCCATCTTCACCTCGACCGCCCCCATCATCTATCCTTATCATCTAAATCAACATTCAAATTGCTACTATTAAGGTCTTTCAAAGCACCACCAATAGTCAGATCAATATCATTGACATCATATTTAGCAGCATCTTTGCTGGAAGAAATACCCTCGTTAGCAATAGAAATATTCTCAGCACCAACTGCTAACACCCTCCATGTCATCACCTTGATCGTCCATCCATCATCAATCTTATCAGACTCTGAGTTTCAAGAAACTTTATCTAATACATTCTTCGTGCCCTCTTTCTTATTTTCCTCGACATCTCCGCCGGCCTAAATGAGAAAAAAAGATAAATAATTAGAAATAACAAAAAATAAATAAATATTGAAA
>BMAC01000078.1:810807-840993 GCA_014905375.1 Phtheirospermum japonicum
TGCAAAAATTCAACGACAAATCACGAATGAGCAAAGCAGTTCAAAACATAAATTTTATTCAATAACTCGAACAATGTCGCTCGTTTATTTAAGACAATAGTTCAAAAACCACCCCCCCAAACATCATTAATTCATAAACCAAACCCTCACGGACAATAATCTAAGGACTACTTGGGTGACGGAACACCCCTATAGGCCAAGTCATACAAATCCCTCACATCTTCCTCAAGCTCAATTATTTTTCGTTTGAGCCGCATTATCTCAGCATCGGCATCATATAGGATGTCGTGGAGGCGCTCGATGGTTTTAGTCAAATCGATTTCTTCAGTGAGGGCTTCATTGAGTTCAGCTTGGAGCTTGAGGATTTGCTGTCGATAATCATCCGCCTCTTCTTCTAGTTTGTCGATCGTGTCTTCAAGTGTCCTCCTTGACACCCAACCATGAGTAAGGTTGTTGTGGTGGTTCATGTTATTTGGTGGTGTCTGACACTTGTTAATATTGAAGAGGAGAAAGTATTTTGGTGTGGAGTAAAAGTTGTAGGGGGTGAGTTTATATAGGATTCGGGGGGTATGGGTGGAGGATTTCCAGTATCAAGGAAGATTGAGAAGATAGAGATTTTTTTAGAAAGAGAATATACTCTTTTATTATGTAAAGACACAATCAAATCAATCCCCCCAAAATTAAAGATTCCTCATACCTCAGAAGATACTGTTAGAGTATCTTACCATCCCTTGTCATTGCCTGGCTAAAATTTCCGTAAATAGCTCCCAGACGTAACTTCCGATCGGTGTCAATATCATACCGATCGGTCTCCATGTCCTGGAACATTCCGATCGGTTACCAGCAGGTTTCCGATCGGTGTTCCGGAAAAATTCGTAATCTGCTTCGAACTAGCAGGAGTCCTGTCAAGTACTCTACCCAACGAATAAAGAAAGGATATATACAACAAGAGCTTGGGTTACCTCCCAAGAAGTGCAACTTTTAACGTCTTATGCTTGACGATACCTCAGTCGTGCGTCAACTCTCTCGAGGAAGGTCATTGATCACTAACACTTCGTGATCTTGTTGCGAAATAAGTCCCCCATGATACATTTTTACACGATGGCCATTGACTTGGAAAGTGGAGTGACTCTTTTCGTCAAACAAGTTCACGGCGCCGAATTCGTTTATGTCGGTAATCAAGAACGGACCGCTCCATTTTGATCTCAACTTTCCTGGAAAGAGTTTGAAGCGAGATTTAAAAAGCAAGGCTAGTTTACCGACTTCCAAACCTTTATGGATTAGTTTCTTGTCGTGTGCTTCCTTCATTTTCCATTTATTAGTCCATGCCATCTCGTACGAGTCGTTGCGAATCTCCTCTAATTCGCTTAGCTCAAGCTTCCTATATTCCCCGGCTTCATTCAAATCAAGGTTCAATGTTCGAATCGCCCACTCCGCTCGATACTCCAATTCGATTGGAAGGTGACATGCTTTCCCATAAACTAATCGAAATGGGCTCATGCCCAACACCATTTTGTAGGCTGTACGATAAGCCCACAATGCATCTATTAGCTTTGTTGCCCAGTCCTTACGGTTCGGATTCACGGTTTTCTCCAGGATCCCCTTGATTTGCCGGTTGCTTGTCTCTACTTGACCAGAGGTTTGTGGATGATAAGGGGTTGCCACCTTGTGTCGCACCCCATACTTGTTCAGCAGTCGATTAAAGGCTTTGTTGCAAAAATGGCTACCCCCGTCGCTGATGATCGCTCTTGGCATCCCGAAATGGCTAAAGATGTTTTCCTGGATGAATTTGAGGACGACGTCGGAGTTAGATTTCCTCGTGGGAATTGCTTCAACCCATTTTGATACATAGTCGACTCCTACGAGTATGTACTCGTATTCACCACTTTCCGGAAAAGGTCCCATGAAATCGATGCCCCATGTCAAATATCTCAATCACTTGATTGGGTACTAAGGGCATTTCGTCTTTCCTTCCAATCATTCCTGAACGTTGACATTTATCGCATGTTTTGCAGAATTGGTGTGCGTCGGCGAACAGTGAAGGCCAATAAAATCCGGCTTGAAGGACCTTGAAGGCCGTTTTTTGGCTTCCTAAGTGCCCACCCTCGTCGTGGCAAAATCGCAGCACTCCAATCTTCTCTTCATCCGGTATGCACCTCTGAAAAAGTCCATCCTTGCAACGCTTGTAGAGGATCGTCCCAAAAGAAACTTCTGCACATGAACAAAAATCTCTTTCTTTCTTGCGAAGAAAGATGGTCAGGGATAATCTTACAAGCAAGGAAATCAACAAAGTCGGCATACCATGGTTCATTAATTTCGACAACGGCGTTTGCATTTTCATAAGGGAACTTATCATCCACATACCCGATTTTACTTGGCTCTTCTACTAGCATACGGGAGAGGTGATCGGCAACTACATTTTCGCTCCCTTTCTGATCTTTGATTTCGACGTCGAACTCTTGTAAGAGGAGAATCCAACGAATCAACCTAGGTTTGCTTTGCATTTTAGCGAACAGATGACGGAGTGCTGCATGATCCGTGTGTACGATGACTTTGGAGCCGACGATGTAAGAGCGGAATTTATCCAAAGAGAATACAACCGCGAATAGCTCTCGTTCCGTGGTGGTGTAGTTGCGTTGGGCGCTATTCAACATGTAGCTGGCATAGTAAACAACCCTCAGCATTTTATCCACTCGCTGGCCCAAAACTGCTCCAACTGCCTCGTTTGACGCGTCACACATTATCTCAAATGGAAGAGACCAATCTGGTGCAACGACAACTGGTGCTTGTGTTAATTTCTCTTTCAAAATATTAAAAGCCTCAAGACACTCGCCATTGAATTCGAAAGGCACATCCTTCCCAAGTAATTTACATAGCGGGTGGCAAATCTTTGAAAAGTCCTTGATGAAACGTCTGTAAAAGCCCACGTGTCCCAAAAAGCTTCGAATTCCTTTCACATCTTTCGGGGGTGGAAGATTTTCGATGACGTCAATCTTCGCTTTGTCAACTTCCAATCCTTTGCTCGATACCACATGTCCCAGCACAATCCCGCTTTTCACCATGAAGATCGACTTCTCCCAACTCAAGGTCAAGTAAGACTCAACACAGCGCTCAAGCACCTTTGTCAAGTTTTTTAGGCAATGAGAGAAAGAAGAGCCAAATACCGAGAAGTCATCCATAAAGACTTCGAGAAAATCGTCAATGAGTTCGGTGAAAATAGAGATCATGCATCTTTGAAAGGTAACCGGGGCATTGCACAATCCAAAGGGCATTCTCCTATAAGCAAACGTACTAAACGGGCACGTGAATGTGGCCTTTTTCTGATCTTCTGGCGCAATGGCTATTTGATAGTAGCCAGAAAGGCCGTCAAGAAAACAATAGTACTCTTGCCCTACTAGTTTGTCAAGTAGTTGGTCCATGAATGGGAGCGGAAAATGGTCTTTCCTCGTCGCTGCATTGAGCTTTCGGTAGTCAATGCACATCCGCCACCCGGTGGTTAAGCGTGTTGGAATGATTTCTCCCCTTTCATTTTCTACGATCGTGATACCTCCCTTTTTTGGAACAACGTGTACCAGACTAACCCATTCGCTATCAGAAATAGCATAAATGATTCCCTCCTCGATTAATTTGAAGATCTCCTTTTTGACCACCTCCTTAAGCGTAGGGTTTAGACGTCGCTGTCCCTCTAATATTGGTTTTACTCCTTCTTCAAGATCGATTCGGTGCATGCATGTGACCGGATTTATCCCCTTGATATCACCAATACTCCATCCTATTGCTTGCTTGTACTTTTTAAGAACATCAATAAGCTCCCTTTCTTCATGCTCTGCCAGTTCCGCAAATATAATTACGGGCTTCCTCTCGTCATCTTCAAGAAACACGTACTTGAGATGGCTCGGGAGTGGTTTAAGTTCCAATTTCGGCTCCAAAGTAGGTCTAATGACTGGCTTGACCACGGGTGCTTCGTTAACCTCGAAAAGGGTGATCACCCCCTCCACGTTTGGATCAAATCCGTCGTCCTCGACATCAATGTTCTCGACCGGCACAACATCGAATAACTCGCTTACGCATTGGTCCACGGAATCAAGGTAGGAACAATCGGGACCGATCATGGGTGAAGGAGTTTTCTGAATATCTTTCAGTGAGAATGTCACTGACTCTCCTAGCACGGAGAGTGTCATTTTTCCTCGCCCAACATCAATCAAAGTATGCGATGTTGCCATAAAAGGTCTCCCCAAGAGGATGGTGTGCTCCTTGCTTGTGGCATCTACTTCTCCAACATCCAAAATAACAAAATCCACGGGAACTATCAATGATCCGACCTCCACCAAGACGTCCTCGACTACTCCCAACGAATGCCTTGATGAACGATCCGCTAATTGAAGTCTTAAACTTGTTGGCTTCATACCTCCAAGGTTGTATTGCTTGTACAGGGAGTAGGGCATCAAATTGATCCCTGCTCCAAGGTTGAGCATTCCACGCGCTTTTTGACCATTTCCAAGGGTTATTGTAATGCAGAAACTCCCAGGATCCTTCGCCTTGGGGGGTAATGTATGGTGGAAAATTGTGCTCACCTCCTTGGATAGTATGACACGTTCATTCCCTTCTATTTTCCGCTCTTTGGAGGCAAGTTCCTTGAAGAATTTGACGTAGGCAGGCATTGCCTTGATCACGTCGAATAGTGGGAGGTTCACGTTCACATCTTTCAGCATATTGTAAAGTTTCATGAATTTCTTGCTCTCTTTTGCTAGTTTAAGACGGTCCGGGAATGGAACAGCGTCCCTTATCACTCGTTGCAGTCTTTGCTCCTCTTCAGCCTTTTTATCCGACCGGTCATTCCTGTTTGTCAGGTCGGTAGAAACCTCCTATCTTCTACTCCGGTCGGACTCTTGGTTTGTCCGGTCGGTCAAAACCTTCTGGAATCCAGACCGATCGGTCGCTGTCTCAGTCCGACCGGTCGAGTTCTTGGCTGAGTTTTTCTGATTTGTTTCGGTCCGTTTTGGTTGGAAAGTTCCCGTCAATGATCCTGGAACATATGGGTTACTTGATTTATGAATCTTACCCACTGGTCCTTCCGCACCATTTGGACTTGTCTCTTGTTCACTTCTTTCATCCATCGTTTGGTTGTTATCGGTGTTTTCCCCCTCGGTTTCATGTATTCCGTTGTCTATCTCCTTTCCACTACGTAGCACATGCACCGCCATTGATTGTTCGGGTTGGCTTGGAAGCTTTCCCGGATCACTTACCATTTTTGCCATAGAAACCGAGAGTTGTCCTATCATCATCTCTAGCTTCTCCAATTGCTTCCTCATTCGCTTGCCTTCTTCGATTGTACGAAGTGTTTCCTCCCGATTACGTAGAGTCTCGTGCTCTAATTGTTGACGCCAAAGTCTTAATTCGTCGTCGGGGTTACTTGCAAGTGGCAGTTGCTGCTGTGGCTGCATTTGCTGAAACTGTTGTTGAGGAGTTTGTTGGTACTGCGGCTGCGGTGCGTGCTGGTATGATTGCTGAGGTGCTTGGTATTGTTGCGGAGGATGTTGAGAATAGCCGCCCTGACCCTTGGTTTGATAGGAGTTTTGACCACTTGTCTCTCCTTGACTCTTTTTTGGATATGGTCGTGGTTCTGATGGTTTAGAATTGGGCACATAGTTCGAGTTTTTTGGATTGTAATTAGTATTCGAATTGTATTGCCCAGTAAACTTCGTCCCAAACTTGTTATTGGGTTGATAGTTTTGAATGGCGTTTACCTCCCTTTCTTCTTCATCGTCAAACACCACATTGCACGTATCCATTTCATGCCCCACTGCCCCACATTTTTCGCACATTTTGGGTGGAGGTATCGAAGGTTCCTCCTCTCCTGTCATTTTACTCGTCAACAGTGCGACTTGCTTAGTTAGTTCCTCAATTTGGACTGTTGGGACTTTGTATCTCCTTGGGCGGAAACTCGTTTGCTGCGATTTTTCGCTCATGTGCTCGAATAAATCCCAAGCCTCCGTGGCGGTCAATTCCCCAAAATCTCCGGCCTTCACCTCCACTTGTTGTTTATAGACCGGAAATAGCTCTTCATGAAAGTAATTGTTCACCATTTCGGCACTATTGTTGTGGTGTGGGCATTTTTGTAAGAGTCCTTTGTATCTTCCCAAGCCTCATAGAACGATTCGCCTTCCATTTGCTCGAAGTTTGTAATCTCCCTTCGTAGCTTAGCGGTGGTTTGAGCAGAATAAAATCTACTCACAAACTTCTTGTACACCATCTCCCAATTGGTCAGGGAATTGGGCTGTAATGACAAAAGCCAATGCTTCGCTTTGTCTTTCAAAGTTGTAGGAAAGCATTTCATTCTCAGTTGATCCTCATGGAGGCCAAGATGCGGAATTCTACCCACCACGAGATAAAATTCTCGAATGAAGTTCAGTGGGTCTTCGTTGGGCATGCCATGAAAATTAGGGAGTTGTGCGACGCTGCCYGGTTTCAAGTCATAGTCTCTTGCCGCGGGGCCTAAAACTATTGCACTGCTGTAGGATCCAATTGTTGGGAATAAGAGGTCTCCTTGGCGACGTTCATTTGGGTARCGGCGTCCTCTTCTTCCTCCGAAGTTAWTACGTGCGRCGTAATTCCTTTCCTCTCCATATTCTTCGTAATACCCATGATCACGATCATCCTCATAATCCCCTTGGTCTTCATATCCATCGTTTCGAATGTTCTCTCTTTGCCAAGCYTTGAACGGGCGTCCCTCCCTCCTATTTTGATTATAGTTCCGTTCTCGTTCGAGCTCCTCGTGCCTTTGGTGATTTTGTTGATTGTTTTGGGGTCGGGGCCCGCCATGACCAACATCATCAAACTGCTGATTTGCTCGAGCGTGATAAGCTCGGGCCTCTTCACGGTTCCGAAATCGTCTAGGAGGTTGTTGCATCATGATTTGCTGATCATTCCTTGGCTGATGTTCTCCGTCGTTTGCTTGGTTGGGTTCCCCTATCTCTTCGTTTTGGGGTGGAGGTAGATTCCTCAGATCCTCGTCTTCGTTATTTTCTATTTGTTCTTGTATGTGCACATCATCTACGGGTGGCAATCCGTATGGATTATCTCGAGGAGGCGTTTGGGTATTTCTCCCTCTCCCTCGTCCACCATTCATTCCACCTCGTCCTCCAATGGCTAGATTTTCGGCCATGTTGGTTGAACTTGATTCAAAGGAATTCCCTTCGATTAGAGGAAATAATTGTCTCGGTCTCGACACACGTTCGATGCTGTTGATAAATGGGGTTAGTTCTCCTCTAAGGCTTCTTCGACCTTGCATCAACAACAAACGGTCACCGCATCGAGAAACAAAACAAAAAACATTATACAATTATCGATATGAAAGCATTAACACGAATAAACTTCATTATCACCCTTGCCATTCCCCGGCAACGGCGCCAAATTCTGAGCCGAACCTTTATGTTCCTTTCAAAATTAAATACCGGGTAACTATCATGGTCTACGTTTGAAAAGGATTTAAGTTCGCCCGCAAGAGAACGGGATCACTTGTAGACTGATGAATTAACTCGGGTCGATTCTCTCGAGYAATGGAAATTGGATTTAATGATYTTTATTATACTTATTTCACAACTCTATCTYATAACACACGATCAACGGGGTTTTTGAAAAGGTTTCACTTCTAATTTTTAAAAGTAATAACGAAATCGTCTTGTCTCGAGGATGTCAATCTCTCGACAAGAGACTTTCAAAGATAAAATATTCACAACTAATAATTCTACTAAATAAGGACATTCTAATCGTCATAGCAAGACACTAWTCTCCGAATATTACCAATAYATTTCTCTAGAACAATCATTCATCATATCAAGAATAAGCTACACATAATTGCAATACTCCAAGCACACAAATCTATTATTCCAAGCCACCAACGCTTTAACAATCATTTAACAAAACATTATTTTATCACCCTTCAAACAATCATTCATGTTCAAAATCAACTAATCTACTCAAAAGAAGCGACTAAGTATATGAGTTCAYAAGTTACGAGARGTTAAACTACGTTCAACGAATGATATTGACGGATTYATGTACTTCWAGCAACGCGTAAAATCCTCGGGCTTGTCACGAACCCAGAATCCTTCCGTCAATGGCTGCTTCGAACAACGGGTAAGGTGATATRGTATGGTTTTATGCTAGAGGTGRGAGAGATGTGTCAAATCTCTCACCCTTTAGATGTTTTTGTGATCTTTCTTCTTGCTACCTCCTCCCAAGCTACACTCTGCCCTCTGTATCCTGAACCCTAGTCGCCTCCCCTCCTTTTAAAGGCAATCCCAGCCGTTTCGTAAATGAAATTTCCAGAAATCTGACTCGTAACGTCTTTGTCCGATCGGTCATATGTCTCGTCCGATCGGTCATAAGCTTCTGTCTCTGGATCCGCTCGGTGTGCTAGCTCTCCCGGTCGGTGTGCGAGTACACAGTTACACCGATCGGAGATATGAATTGTCCAATCGGTGGATGTTCTTGTGGCTAATTGTGAGCGTTCCTCCTTCAATCTTCGTGCTACGAATCCTCCAGATGCTCTAGCTGTATGAGAAAACCACAMAATTATTCTCGTTTGAACCAATTGTCGATCAATGAGCCGGAAAGTTAAGTGAAGAGATGGAAAATGCAAAACAATGCAATTTAACTCTAGTCTTAACCCGGAAAAAAGAATAAAAGGATTAAAATAAGACTCAATTATGTACAGATTCGTGATAAAAATTTACGAATCACACTGCTCGATGTTGCTTTGTTAGATCCATGCTCCAATGTGTGAAATCTATAACCATTTATCTTACACCCGGTATACGTTTTCACACATCTTGATGGACCCTCGGCTAGACTCCTAATGTTCTCATCGATCACATTGTTTGAACGATCTCTAGCCTATGACATTGACAAATTATTTTTGATTTAGGAAATATATTATATAAATAGATACCATAATTATATGATATGCATCTCGGTATCGAACGTCTTACGTAATGTTTGAACCAATTGGCAAATCCATTTTCCAATTTTTCGTTGATCCTATGGAGACGTTGAATGCTCTTCGTGTAAATACTACATATAATGTTACACAATTGAGGAAAAAAGTATTAGTACATTTATATATATGTATAAAATGACATTATAAATTGGAATGAGTATTCATACCTAACATATTCTTCGATCTCCTCACAGTTTAGAAACACGTATATCCTAGCGGCGTTGTATTCTGTTTCGCTTAGAAATCTTTTTCCCTTTGTACCAAACGTCTCTCCACATTTCTTAAACACCAAGGGAATTCCATCACCGTCATCCACACAATTTTGACCGTCGTCATTTCTAGGAACATTTATTCTTTTAGTTGAAACGTGATCTTCAAAATAGTACGAACTAAAATTTGATGCCTCATCGACCAGATATGCATTTGCTATCGACCCTTCAACACTCGCCTTATTTTTCACGTTGTTCTTTAGTTTGCGAAGATACCTCTCGAACGGGTACATCCATCTATACTGTACTGAGCCAGCAATTCTCCCTTCATACGCAAGATGAACGGGCAGATGCTCCATCGAATCAAAAAAACTTGGAGGGAAGATCAGTTCCAGTTGATACAATATTAACGGAATGTCACGTTCAAGTCGACTCATATCTTCGGTGCGAATGGCTGTTGATGTGAGATCCTTGAAAAACAAACTCAATTCGGTTAGAGCCTTCCACACGTTCGGAGGAAGCAGTTCACGAAAGGCTATTGGTATCAACCTCTGCATGAATACATGACAATCATGACTCTTCATCCCGATCAAGTGTGTAACAGGCTTTAGGACACTTTTCTGACCCATCTGGCGCCAAGTCCGAGCGATTACAATACTCATTCAGCTCTTCCCTAGATTTATGTGTGTCCTTGGTCTTCCCTTTGACATTCATCACCGTATTGAAAACATTGTCAAACACATTTTTTCTCGATGTGCATAACATCTAAATTGTGACGAATTAGATTTGTCCTCCAATATGGTAGATCCCAGAATATGCTTCGTTTTCTCCAACCAGACGTTCGGGATATTTGCGCGTTAACGAGTGCTGCATCCAGTTCAGTGACTTTCAGAAGCCCCAATCTTTCTATTTCTGCCAAAACTTCTATCCCTGATCGCACTTCCGGCGGTGGAGTCTCGACAGATCTTCTTTTTCGAAATCATCATTTATCTTTTCAAAAATGGTGATCATGCTCAAGAAATTTTCGGTGATTGTCGAACCACGATTGCTTCCCACTAAACTTAAGAGTGAAGGTGTCTGACCGTTCCATACAGTGAGGACAAGCTTTTTGAATGGCCGTACTCCATCCGGACAACATAGAATACGCAGGGAAATCGCTGATTGTCCACATAAGGGCTGCTTGCAATTGAAAATTTTGTTTCTTAGATATATCGTACGAGGGAGCCCCAACCATCCACAACTGATTTAATTCGGCGATTAGAGATTACAAAAACACATCAAGTTTGTCTTTTGGATTCTTTGGCCCTGGTACAAGAATGCTCAGGAACATGAACTGTTCTTTCATGCACATCCAAGGAGGCAAGTTGTAGGGTGTGACTATGACGGGCCACGATGAGTATTGTGCTCCAAAACTTCCAAATGGTTGAAAACCATCTGTACAAAGACCCAATCTCACGTTTTGACTTTCGGTCGCAAAGCTTGGATTAGTCTCGTTGAAGTGTTTCCAAGCTTCTGAGTCGGATGGGTGGCGCATAACATTGTCTTCAACCACGTGTTCAACATGCCATCTCATATCTTTGGCTGTGGCATTAGATGCGTACAACCTCTGTAGACCAGGAGTTAATAGAAAATAGTACATCTTCTTGTACGCGACACGAGCCTTCTGTCGTTTTGTTTTTCCGTGAGGAACAGGTTTAAACCGAGGTTCATTGCAGAATTTGCAACTTATCAAATCAGAATCGTCTCTCCAGTAGATCATACAATTATTCTTGCAACAGTCTATCTTCTCGACCGGTAAGCCCATACCCCTTAACAACTTCTTATTGTTGTAGAAGTTATCGGGTACGAGATTGTCTTTCGGTACAATCTCCTTGATTAATTCACTCAATTGATCATAACACTTTTGAGACATGTGATTCTCTGATTTCAAATTCATGAGACGGGAAACTAATGACAATTGAGTATGTGTTTCGCACCCCGGATACAATGGCTGATTTCCAGCTTTCAAAATGTTGTAAAATTTTTTAGCCTCAGCATTCGGCGACTCTTCCATATCGGCCACCACCTCAAAGTCGGGACCGGCTGCATCTTGAACCATATTAATGTACGCATTTGATGATTCTTCAGAAGGGATGTAAGAGGGTCCTCCAGCATGAAAATCGTGATGGCGTCCAGAGGTGGCGAGCCGGGTTTCTCCGTGGTAAATCCATCTATAGTAATTCGGCACGAACCCGTGTTTCACCAGGTGGTACTTAATCTCATCGACGTCCAGTTAGATTCTATTCCTACATCTGCTACGATTACAAGGACATTTCAGTCTCTGTCCGTCCTTTTGAGCGGAATGTGCTTGCGCAAATTTAATAAAACTCTCAAGTCCATCCAATAACATTGAGGATAAATAGCCGTCGTTGATTCGCTCGTACATCCAACTACGACGGAACTCATCCTAACATTATATGGTTGTCAGATTCTTGAGTGTTAAGCGTGTTCTAGAAATCCGGAAATAATCAGTTTGTACATCCAACTACGATCATCAGCCATCCTAAGATTTTTGAGTGTTAAGCGTGTTCTAGAATTAAAGAAGGTGGCAAAACTTCGGCAGCATTACGAGAAGAATGAGTAATTCGAGTTATAAGTGGTAAGGCTTCTATCCCATTCAAGAACGTGACATTTAGTAGTATGTATTATCTTAAAATATGCATTTTTCTTAGATTCAAAATTTCGGCAGCATCTCCCCTCAGTTCTCGTAGTGCACGTATCAGTGCACCCGAGAACAATTAGAGAGATGTAGAAATCGAAATTTCAAAACTAAATAAAACATACACATAAGATAACCATACTACAAGTCACATTCTCAAACTGTCCAAAAATGGGACAATTCAAAATTTAGTATCAAACTCTATATTTGATACTAAATCTCAAACGGGTCTAAGGAATATTGGAATAATTCAAAACTTAGTTTCAAATTTTTCTATTTGATATTAATTCTCAAACAAGTGATCTATATGCATCGCGTCACTTCGCCAAGGTTCCAAATAAGCAATTACCACCGTCACATTTTTGAAAAATATTTTGAAAACTTAAATAAAATCACGTGACACCCTATCACGTTTTTAGAAAAAAAAAAAAAAAACCCGCTATTGGAGGGACAACACCTCTCGCCGGCGCCGTAACCCACGTCAACATCCGACGGTATACAACCAACAACACCAATGACAATAATATATATAAACAAAATTAAACCCCGACCGATCACCACGGCCTCCCATGCATGAACAATATATATACAATATAATGGGTGCATACATGCATATATCACAATATAATTGATTATTCCTAAATTGAACCCTAATTATGTAATTATTACTAAATTGAACCCTAATTAATTGATTATTCCTAAATTGAACCCTAATTATGTAATTATTACTAAATTGAACCCTAATTAATTGATTATTCCTAAATTGAACCCTAATTAATTGATTATTCCTAAATTGAACCCTAATTATGTAATTATTACTAAATTGAACCCTAATTAATTAATTATTCCTAAATTGAACCCTAATTAATTAATTATTCCTAAATTGAACCCTAATTATGTAATTATTACTAAATTGAACCCTAATTAATTGATTATTCCTAAATTGAACCCTAATTATGTAATTATTACTAAATTGAAACCTAATTAATTGATTATTCCTAAACTGAACCCTAATTATGTAATTATTACTAAATTGAACCCTAATTAATTGATTATTCATAAATTGAACCCTAATTATGTAATTATTACTAAATTGAACCCTAATTAATTGATACCCTAAATGAAACCCTAATTTCAAATTAAACCTAAATTAAATTATAATTATAAATTATATCCTAAACTATTACATAATTATAAACCCTAATTTCAAACCCTAACCTATAAACCCTAAATATAAAATAAACCCTAAATTAAACCTTAATTGCATAATTGAATGGAACCACTAATTCAATTCAAATTATATAACAAACCCAGATTTCTATCCTTAATTAGAAATTAAACCCTAAAAATAATCTTAAACCTAACCCTAAAATTATATGAATTACAAGAACAAAAAAAGGGATGCGGGGTTATCTTGGGTGGCTGTGGTGGCTGGAGAAGATGGCGGTGGTGGCAGCGGGTGGCGGTTTCTATGGCGGAGAGCGGCGGAAAGCTTCGAAAATCCGACGGCTGTGGAGAAGAGCGCTGGCAGCGGCAGCGGCTGTAGAGGGCAGCGGGCGGCGGTTTCTATGGCGGAGGGTGGCTAAGCTCGAAGAACAAGGCGACGGTGGCTTGGTGGTTGCTCTGTCCTCTTTTCTTTTCCGTCTTTTTTCTTATTCTTCGGTTGCGCAGCGTAGTGAGAAAAGCGGGCATGCCCGCTGTTTTAATTAGGTTAAAAACTGAGGGATTAAAGTCCCTCGGAAAATCGAGGGAATTAATCCCCCTCGATTTTTTCTATTTTTTTTTATTTTTTATAAATTAAAAAATTACGAGGGAATACCTTTTCCCTCGGTTTCAAACCGAGGGAATAGCATTTCCCTCGGTTTCAAACCGAGGGAAATGGTGTTCCCTCATTTTTTTTAATTTAAAAAAATAGAAAAAAAATAATAAAAAATAGAATTTGTTTCCGGGACGCTGAGGCGCACCCCTCCCCACCCCGTTCGTGAAATGATGGGATTTTTCTTCTATTTTTTTACTAATTCTTCGAGTTTTTTTTCATTTTTCATTTAAAAAAAAATAGAAAACGCGTACTAAACGATCGAAGCCCGACCCTCGTGGTTCCACAATGCCGAGACGCACCCCTCCCCTTCCTGGTCGTAATCTCTTGACTTTCCTTTATATTTTTTACTAACTTTTCTATTTTTTCGAGTTTTTCTCCATTTTTCATTTAAAACGAAAAAAAAATAGAAAACGCGTACTAAACGATCGACGCCCGACCCTCGTGGTTCCACGACGCCGAGACGCACCCCTCCCCTATCGTAATTTCTTGGGTTTCGTTTATATTTTTTTACTAATTTTTCTATTTTTTCAAGTTTTTCTCCATTTTTTATTTAAAATTGGAAAAAATAGAAAACGCGTACTAAACAATCGATGCCCGAATCTCGTGGTTCCACGAAGCCGAGACACACCCCTCCCTGCATAGGCAAAATCACGATGCTTCGTCGCTTTGCGTTTCCAACCGAAGGAGTTGATCGATCGGTCGTATCTTGTTGTTGGTCAAATCCCACGACACGTGTGGATACGCACGTGCTCGTTGGTATTTTTCGATCGAAATTGGGTCAAAATCACCCCACGTGCCTAAGATGATAGGATTGGTTTCATTTTTACGGTTTTTCTATTTTTTTAAAAAATCTAAAATATCGAGGGAATGGATTTCCCTCGGTTTGAAACCGAGGGAAGTGTGATTTCCTCGGTTTGAAACTGAGGGAATTCTATTCCCTCGGTTTTTATAATTTTTTTTATTTTTTAAAAAATAAAGAAACCGAGGGTTTATTGTTCCCTCGGTTTGAAACTACTCGTAGTTATGATATTTACACAAGTAGTTCTGGATTTACACGAGTAGTTCTGCATTTACATGAATAGTTCTGAATTTTTGAAAAATAATTTTTAAATTTACACGAGTAATTGAATTAAATATTATATTATCACCAAATAATTTAATAATTATTTCTTTGTTTATTAATATCAAACCTGAAGCTAGAAAGCATAGGATCACAACCATAGACGTTGATTGATTGCTTTGCCATCTTTTACTTTTGAGTGAAAAAGTGTTGTAGCCAACTTCCAAGATGTTTTCATTTGTTTATGTAGGGGTTGTTAATTAAAATTCAAATATAGCTTGAAATTCCCAACTATATATGGTTATTGAATTAATATTTGTTAATTAATCTACCTACTTAATTTGAAAAGATTGGTAGAATTTATTACACGGTCAATGAATAGTGGGATACTATTTTTAAACATCTATATTTATGTATAAATTTAGAGGTAGACATGTTTTTCAAGGGTAGTTTAGTATATTGTTAGAGTAATTAGACTACTAGGGAACTTTTATATTCAATGGAGTTTTAGGGCAATAGTTTTTATATTTTGAACTAGTTAGGAATTCTCCCTTTAAACAATATATCTTTTGAATATAATATCCAAAATCCATTCTCATCCAACGGTTATATTGTGCGTAATTTAGTTTTGAAAAAAACTGTGCGGACAGTTTGGAAAAACAGGACCAGCTCTGTTCAAAATTCATTATAGGATTCTTCATACCTTATATTCAAAGCTCCACCGTTCAAATTGAACTTGTATATGTTTGGAATAATATACACAAATTTTGGTTTGATCCAACGGTTCGATCTTGCGAAATCATGTTTTTAAAAATGCTGCACAGAAAATTTCGAAAACAAAATCTACTTTGTTCGAAAATTTATATATATTTCCAAGTATCTACGAATCCAATTTTCACCGTTCATAATGTAATTCAATAGGACTTGAAGGTTTTATAAAAATTGTAACACGATCCAACGGTTGAGACGTTTGAAAATAATTTTTCAAACTTACAGCGCAGTTATATTTTTTACCTACGAAAATTGTGTAATTGTTGTTTTGGTTATGAAGACTTATATGTCGATCGCTCGCATAGGTTAGAGGTTCGTACTGATAACGTGTAGAAGGAAAAACAGAAAAGAAGAAGACACATGAAGGAACGAAAGGAGACCGTAGAAATTAAGTTCTCTTATTCATCAAACACTCCCTTTATATATATTATCAATTACATGTTTTCATAATATATAAAAATAATAAATACCTAAATTGTCCCTTATCAGTTACTTATTGACGAATACTAATTGTGTTTTTCCTTTAACACTCTCAACGAAATTAACAATATTTTTTGTAAGTTCCAAATTTTAATTACATGGCAATTCCCAGAATTTTAATATCCAATCGCAGGACTTGAGAGCTCCGGTTCAATGAGCCCAAACAACTGTCGATGGGCCTACCCTAAGGCCCACTATATCATCACATTTCACATCTCTGTGCATTAAAAAATTTCACAGGGTTTTTCTCGTTTTCTGCTTTCGCCACACACACACAAAGCGGAAATGACGAAATTCAGGAAGCTCAATCGACCCACTGGCCACCGAATGTCCATGCTTAGGTATAAATTGATTTAATTAATTCATAATTTTTGTTATTTTCTTAACTTTTTATCCTCACTTAAAGTTTGCTTACGGTTTTGATTTTGCACGCATAGGACGATGGTCTCGCAGTTAGTGAAGCACGAGCGGATTGAAACCACTGTTGCGAAGGTATTCTTTTATTTGATTTTTTTTATTTTTAATTTATTTATTTCACTGGTCTTAAGAGTATAGGGTTTTACCGGGTTTAGGTGGCCATTGGAAATCTTTTCATTCGTTTCGTTTGACTAGAGAATGGTGAAACTCTTTTTAGGGAGATGAAATTATTTTGGTGAGATAGTGATTAGATATAAGTTGTATGTTTGATAAGTGATTGAATATAAAATTATTTTGTAAAATTTTGTCCAGTGAAATAAATAAATTAAAAATAAAAAAAATCAAATAAAAGAATACCTTCGAAACAGTGGGTTTCAAACCGCATGTGCTTTACTAACTACGAGACCACCATCCTATACTTGCAATTTCTATACCGTAAGCAAACTTTAATTGAGGAGAAATGGAGTTGTATTTTCTGTTAGTGAAAATAATTATTATGAGCCATAAACAATCATTTGTTTGCCATTTTTTTTTGCTAGTTGAGGGATTTTTTTTTCCTCTATCCAATCACCGCGTTACTGCTTTGATCTTTTTTGTGTCCAAGAATATGTTGGTCACGTCTGGAGTAGCTTAAACTGATACTATTAGTTACTCTTTTTTTTTTGGGAACTAAATGGGTTCTCCCAAGAAATCACATTCTGGGTCTAAGCAAACCTGCCTAATGCAAAATTCATCTTTGTTTAAGTTATCAGGTGTGGTCATGAAAAATAAAAATTGATGTATGGATGAAGTTTATAACAAAAATATACTATGTCTCAGTTTGGTTTATAATCTGTGCCACAAATATGCTAAGATAGATTTACGTAAACAAATAACGGAAATGACAGAATCTTAGTTTTCATATATGTAATATCCACTTCTGAGAGAGATCAAAGTGATAAAATTGCCTCAATTTTAATTGTCCAATTATATAACACTAATGAAATTAGGTGTTTTATTTTCATGTTTTTCATTGAGGGAGTTTACTTTATTTTTTATTAGCCTGCTGTGTTAAACAGCCTGCTTAGAATCTTTTCGGGTAGGCTTTACCTTTTGATTTTAAACGTTAATGTGTTCTAATTTCTCTCTCTCATTATTATGTTAAATTGTATAGGCAAAGGAAGTTCGTAGGCTTGCTGATAATATGGTACAGCTTGGAAAAGAGGTGTGTGTTTAATATGCTCTGATCTAAATTCTTTTTTGAGTTTATTTTTATTAAGGCAAGGTTAAATTCTGATCGAATTTTGTATTGTTCTGCGCCTTCTATAAAATTAGACAGTCAACTGTCGAATGATTTGATTGGACTGCTAATGTATCTAATCAGCGCAAAATGTTGTAGCTTTTTAGATTGCTAGAAAAAGCATTATGCTTTTGAGGTTCATAAATTGGCTCTACTAGATAAGGCATTATGATTAGAATTTTCTAGTTATTCATAAAAATGATGGATAAAAGCCAGCCTATATATTTGAGAAAAGAAAGAGGATAGTGTTACCAATGTAAGTTGCCTCCTGAATTGATTTGAAAGCTTCATTATCCGATTATTCATGGGGAAAAGCATCCAATGTCACACTCTGCGAAGCACCTTTTTTTTTTCTTTCTAGATTTTCATGCCCTCTAGTCATGAGATCTTTTCATACTTAAAATTTGTTGATTAACAACATTTCATCTAAGTCAGCCATTGTACAATTGTTTAATGTTCGTGTAATTTGATGCATAAAAACTCTTGTAAGACAATATCAGTGGGGCATATGATCGATGGGCCGAGGTCTTCATACTACAACAACTATTGCCACTGTATTCTAGGCCTTCAACTTTTGGTTGAAACAATTTTTTAGTATTACTATCCATATATACTATTGGTTCCAATATAGATCACGTGTAAATGCCTGTATTTTTAATACCTTTAACAAATTACTGACATTATGTCATTTCTAGAGTGTAATACCAGAAAAGAGTGGGCAAAGCCATCCTATATGCTATGTGATTTTATTTTATTTTATTATTTTTTTGTTTTTTTGCAGAGCTGAGTAGAGAGGTTTATGGTTTTATTAATTGTATATAATCTTTTAATACTTGTATATTTGAAAATTGATTTAGTTTCACATTCTTGACACATTTAAATTATTACAGGGTACACTATGTGCTGCAAGACGTGCTGCTGCCTTTGTTCGTGGGGATGATGTCCTTCACAAATTATTTACAGAATTGTCCTATCGATACAAGTGAATCTCAATCCTTTTAATCTCTCTCTCTCTCTCTCTCGCACGCGCGCGTTTGTTGAAACATGACCGTGATATGCTGCACATGTATCTGTTACAGAGATAGGGCTGGAGGATATACGAGGTTGCTTCGAACTCGAATTCGAGTTGGTGATGCTGCCCCTATGGCTTATATTGAGTATGCTTTCTACTTATTGTCATAGTCTTGTCTAGAGTCATTTGCCAATTTTGCGTTGAGGCACTTTCTAAATTTGTGCCAGCAATATAATCTTTTCAAATTTTTTTCTCAACACGGCAGGTTTATAGATAGGGAAAATGAACTTAGGCAAGCTAAGCCACCAACCCCACAGCCACCACAGAGAGCACCCGTGTATCCCTGGACAAGATCTCGACTCACCAGACAATTCGCACCACCTAAAGAAGAGAAGAGCTCTGAATCCAATGACTAAATTATGTTTTTCAAGACACATTAAATTTGAGAGTTTTACCTTCCTATCAGCATGTAAAATTTGTATTTCCATTAACTACTGCGTGTTTAATATTGTATTCTGGAGGCTAGAGTCTCTCGATTTAGGCAATGGTATGGGATTGTGAGAAAAAGGATATGATGGTAATTTCAGGCGTCATAGTGATGTTTTCCTTGTGTTATGTGATTTCGCTTTGATGATTGTTCTTGTGTAGGGTGAATCAGATGCTTATTTTTTCTTTTTCCTTCTAGCTTGTAGTTCTTTGAAAAGGTTCAGGAAAATATGATTCAACTTTAATTTTCTGTATTCGTAGGGACTGCTGTAATAGCAATATTGAACCCTTTCCGTTGCTGTTGTTTGTTAACATGGTGTTCATCCAGAAGTAGAGAACCACGTCCTGTAGAGTAGCTTTTTAATCGTGCTCGTTGAGGGCCTGTTTGCCCTAGCATTCTGGACACTAGATTCGATATTTCGAATACCGAATGCTCGTTTATTATAAAACTTAAAAATGAAACACTTAACCAACAAATTTTTACAATTAAATAATTAAATATTATTAAATATAAGTATATAATACAATATCATTTATTTTTTCAACATGATTTGACATCAAATACTATAATAATATATTATCATTTACTTTCCAAACATGATTTGACATCTACCGTCTGAACAAGCTCTAATGGAATGACTTCCCGTATTCGATTCATTTGAGCTGCATTTTATTTATTTTTTCTCCTTTTCATTTTATTGCAATTTATTCATTAAAAAAAAAAAATCCAGAAGCAAAGAACAATTGAGTGGAGAACTTTAGTTGCAAAGTTCAAATCAACACAATTTTGATTAAAGTCGGCGCAGTCCATTGTTGGGACCTTAGCCATTCATAACAGTCGAGTGAAATAGTTTCTTCTACACATGGACACGAATGCTGGATTGGGTATGAAGGAAGTTACAAAACATTGATGATGTAAATGTTCTAAAGTGATTCTTGGACTTCATATTATCGGTAGGTTTTTATTGAGCTTTTCTCTTTTAGAAACCCAACCCAAAAAACTTTTTGGCATAGTGAAGTTGACCAAAAAGCTCATTCACAAAAACAAGCTCTTTATTTAAAGAGCTAATATATATATATATATATATGAAATATAAATATAAATATGTTTTAACAATGTGACTACCAAAAAGTTGTTGAGAGGTTTTTCATATTGGAAATATTTTTGAATTTTTTCATTTCTGATGTGTCATGTGGGATAAAATCTTTTTTGAAAAAAGAGCTCCACCATTCTGATGCTCTTAGAATTTTTCTTTAAGTTTTTGTTGGTCGTTTCATGTTGGTTCCTGTGCTGGTTATATATTTGTATATGTTATGTTTCATATTTGCATGTGTTGTTATAAAAATGTTTGATGTTTACTTTTCACTATTCAATTATTTAGGTATTAGATATGTTGGTTATATATTTGTACATGTTATGTTTCATATTTGTCTGTGTTGTTTTAAAGATGTTTGAGGTTTACATCACTATTCAACTATTTATTCAATTATTTAGGTATTAGATATATAAATATAATAATATACGTATAATACAAATCATTTTCCACCATTTAAGTTTTAGTAACTAGTGATTTAAGAGTGATAGTCGAGCATCTCCAGTAATACTATAAAACAGCGCGGGACGCTAATTTAGAGCTGGAAAAATGCTCCAACAATGCGCTAAATTCTGCGCTATCTTTGTGAATGTATACACTGCAGCGCCAGAAATAACGCTGCACTATTTCTGCGCTATTTTATTTTTTTTATTTAATGTAATATTTATATTTATATCTTTTTTTATATAATATATATTAATGTAATATATATATCATTTTTTTATGTTATCTTTTTTTTTTGTAATATATATTGTTTTTAATTTAATGTAATATATATTTAATGTAATATCTTTTTTTATGTTATCTTTTTTTTTGTAATATATATTGTTTTTAATTTAATGTAATATAATAATAATAATAACAATAATAAGTGTAAAAAAATTAAAAAGACTACACATAAAATTACAATCTAAAATGTAGAAACATAGAATTACCAATACATGTTAAAATTACATAAGACAACTGAATACAAAATTATTAAAAATACAAATAAAACACACACATTTATAACATAGAATTACCAAATTAAAATTACATACGACAACTAAATAGAAAATTAAAAATACAAATAAAACACACATAATATTTTCTTAATAATCTGGAAGACCAGCTCCATCCCCTCCAACATCTGGAAAAAATTGACCAAACATATTATATGTACTAGAGCCTTGTTGGTCTGGTTGTTGTGCTTGTCTTCGCTTCTGCATAATTTGTTGTTGTTCCGATCGGAAGAATTCGCGTCATACTGGATCAGAAATGGTGTCCAAATTCATCATTAAAATGTTATCTTCTCTCATCAATTCATTTATTTTAGATTTACGATTTCTTGCTTCAATTTTTTTCATTTGAACTTCAATATCACGATCTTTTTTTGCGACTGAACTTAATAATATTTCTCGAAATTTCTCATTTTCTTCCTAAAGCGTTTTTGCAAAAATAGATGCATCCTCATTCTGTTTCATTTTCAATTTGGATTTTTTACCCATCCGCTAGCATAATCTCTTTGTTGCATCAAAAACTCTTTTTCACGCTCAAGCTGCATTAATATTGCAAATATGCTAGAAATTAGAAAAATTTTACTGGGACAAATAAATAGAAATAAAGCGTATTTAAATAACTACTTAAGAGTATTTGTTCATTTGCACCACTTGGATTCAGATATTCAATCTGTTATGAGCTAGTAAATAAATTAATTATTTGAAATTTTAACTAACTATGAATCACTGTGCAAGATAGGCAGTTCATGATATGAAATTAGTTGATTGACTAAGTTGTATGCCCCTTTTAATTAATTCTGGAAATCGAATGTAATTTCACCCGAATCGATATCATACATTATTCTAACAGACAAAATATACTATCAACTACAATCGCGTTGAAAAAAATATTGTTGAATCAGATGCAGACGAGATCATCGACATTCAGATGCACATGTTATTCATGTTGTTTTCATTTGCTTAGAATCGTTTGTTTTTGGAAATATTATTCATTATGAACGAGGAAGCTATTTACTGCCGTCTAAGAATCTTGATCAAATTTGCATCTTATTATTGGCATGGAATTATCTCGCAGTCGTATTTTGAAAGCTTAGGTCGGTTCCTGTAACTGGAAAGGGCAAAAATAAATTCTAATCCTTTTATTTTCAACTCTCAGAATTAAAAATCTTGGTTAATAGCCATTTTTTCAACTATGAGTGCTATTGATACAAATGGGGTCACGTTTTTCAAAGACTTGATGGTGACAATGGAAAAGAATTACTTAGAAGTAAGTATAAATTACAACACATAAAAGTGATTCTCAGCTTCTAACAAGCAACTTTTTTTCTAGAGTTTTCCAATAGAAGCCAAGAATCACTTTAGAATTTATTTTGTTAAAGAAAAAATGCATTAATCATCTTTCTAGTATTTTAGTAGCATGAACCATCATATTATGCATAATAATAATTTGCGTGACATTTGTTGAGGCATCACCATCCGTGCAACATCATAAAAATTGCAATAATCACTATCACGTAAGATTTGTTTCACTAGATTTCAAGTGTGATGGGATTATGGGTGATTATGACGATGTGATGGATTTGAATACTATAAGTCGGAGAATATTAACGCAGTCAAGTTATATTAGTTACGGTGCGCTGTAGAAGGATCGTGTCTCGTGCAATGTGAGACGGATTCTTACTATAATTATAACTTGAATGAGCAGGCTAATTTGTACACTTGTGGTTGTACACGAATTACTTATTGTGCTAGGAACAACCACTGGTCACTTAAGCGGGTGAGTATGTTTTCACTCTTATTTATTTTTTAAAATTTGATGTATTCATACTCTTTTGAGTTTTAATGTAAGGCCTTTATGTTTGGAAAAAGAAAAAGCCGAGAATCACTTTTTTTAAAAATAAGACTAGTAACTGATTGTATGTGTTTCAACTTTGATAGCTTGTGTTGGTGAATCCACTTGGAGAGGTGATAGAGAAATTGCAAAGAGCCGACGATGAAAAAGAATTAACAAGATCAATGGACTTCGTTTCTTGGGGGAAATGAATTTGGTCGAACAAAGTTTTGGCACGTCGCTCCATTGTACTCTGGAGGGCTATTATGGGCTGTTTGGTGGTGTTTGATAATATTCATGGCTTTCATGGGCCCACGGCGTGCCTCTTATGCCTTCATCACCTGGAAATGATTGATCACTTATTATGGGGTTGTACTTTCATGCACTCCATTTGGACTTGGATCCTTGACTCTATGCATATTCCTCTTCCGATTTGTGAGGGGATTAATGATTTTCTACTTTTTGCCATGAAATAGAGGTTCAGCCCGCTGAACTCTATGCATATTTCTCCAGTTTTAAATTTAACATTATTTGTCCATTTGAGTGATTAGATTATGCGTAATGATATTGTTTTTGAGAATCGAGAGCCTTCTCAGATACATGCTCTCTTGTTGACTTGCCAACTGATCACGGAGGCTATCGATCGGGATGAGAGTTATATGAATAACTCGTTGGAGGATCTTATTACCCTAAGGTGTTGGAGGGTTACTAGTATCCCTCGTCTAGCCATCAGGATACTCTAAGTTTGATGGCATTTTCCGCTCCTGGGGTGGACGATGATCGATACGGACATGGATATTGGAAGGAACAGTTCAGCGGTGGGTGTCTTTAGAAATTTCTGTGGTTTTGTACGAAGTTATTTTGTAGTCTAGGTGGGTACGTGTCATGCGTTTGAGTTGGAATTAATTGTGGCTTTCATGGCTATTGTGTTGGCTCACGATAATGGTTGGAATAAGATTTGGTTGGAGCGTGATTCATCATATGTGGTGGAGGCTTTCGAGAAGAAGGTGGATTCGGCGATTCCTTGGCCATTTTTTGGTCGGTGGCGAAGAAAGCTTTACTTGATGAGTCTCATGGACTTTAGAGTTTCACACATTTCTCGAGAGGCCAATAAGGTGGCGGACAGACTCACGAGGCTAGGTCATTGTTTTGAGTGGTTGATCGACGATTTCTCGACGCTCTAGAAATCGTCTCCGCAATAGTACGGAGTCGACTGTAGGTGCGGTGAGTTGTCCCGAGTCGTGTCTCTCGAGGATGGATGTGATCGGCTTTCGGTTTTCTTTATCGTTCTTATCGTCGGTTTTACTTAATCTAATTTAACCCTAGAAAGCGATAATCATTTTTTGGTTTCTATAATTAAGATTGAAATTGAAAATTAAGATTTAAAAACATTAAAACATTTAAAGGAAATTAAAGCTTATACTAAAAACGATCAATTTAAACTAATTAACTTATTAAAACTTAATTATTTGAAATTAGTAAAATGGAGGYAAAATTAAAGTCAACTTATTTGAATAAGTCAACATAAGTACTTAACATTAATTAAGGGTTTTAAAGGAAGATCTTTAACAACTTATACTAAATTAGAAATTGAGTGCAACTTAATAACTTAAAAGCATAAGTTCATAAGTTAGGAAGCTAGAAAATAAAGATTGAAAGTTTGACGATTAAGAGAAACACTAAACTAATGATCCATAATACACACAATATTAAAAAGGAATAACATGAAAACAAGACTAGATTATAGAAAGATATTACCAAATGTAAGTTATTACAAAAGCTTGAAGGAGGAAGCTTGAAAGCTAGATGATTCTTCACAAAAGATAGCTCGAAACGAAGTTTGAACATTAACTAGCTAAGATCTAAACTTAACTAATCTATAACTAATTACTAGAATTTTTAGGAATTAAAATGAGCAAAATATGAAAAACTGGAGAAAAAGCTGGTTTGGGCAGCTTCCTTGGGGAAGAAAGCTATCAGGACAAGTTGTCCTTTGAAATGACGTATGATTGCTAATATCTTCAAAATCTGCTTTTCAGTCGATCGACTGAGAAAAGCAGTCGATCGACTGGCAGTCGATCGCCTTGTCGGCAGTCGATCGACTGCTATGTCAAAATGGCCTGAAGCCCTGTAATTCAGTCGATCTTGGGGCACCAGTCGATCGACGGCAGTCGATCGGCCAAGTAGGCAGTCGATCGACTGCCATGTCAAAAACTTCAAAACTCGCTGGAATCCAGTCGATTTTAGCCGGGTCAGTCGATCGACTTCAAGGTCAGTCGATCGACTGATCATTCAGTCGGTCGACTGGATTCCAGCGCCCGGCTCGATTTCTCGTTCTTTTCGCATCCGTCGGCTTGTCGAACCTCGTCCGCTGCGCTTCCTTGCTTTGTCCGTCCATTCCCGAGTCGAGTATCGACGATCCCAAACGAGCATGGGCCCCGCTTGGACGTCCTACGGCCAAGAAAAATGGAAACATGAAAAACTACGAAAATTAATAATAAAACGTACAAAAACTAAGAAAATCTAGAAATACGAAAAACGGCCAACCCGACTCCTAAAGCAACAAAAAGCAAGCGAAACACATGCAACGTGAAACAAAAACGATAATGAAAATATGTACAAAAAGATGCAAATCAACCACCCCACACTTAGAACGGTTGCTTGTCCTCAAGCAAAACTAACGTATATTTACAAAACTACCCCCGACCAACCCTAGGCTAATGCACAAAAAAAATAGTTCGAGACGTCGTACGCTACGTTGTTTGTTAGCTTTGGCTAAAAGGACGACAATGTGATTTGCTAAGAAAGTTTAGATCGACTTCCGAAACCTAAAAGGACTTAAACGATCCAACAAGTCGGTTCCCCCGTCCTTGCCCCGGCTAAGGTCTATCCCTCGAACCTTTAATCGACTCCCGACTAGCCAAGATCATCAACACTTCTCTTTACAAAAGTATACTAAAAATCGAAACAAATCAAAAAACGTGCTATACAATAACTTCAAGGATTTAACGTATCCTTGTTTATTCATCTCTTTTCGTATTTTTCTTTTCTTTTTCTTTTTCTTTTCTTTTTTTTTTTTGACATGAAAACATGAGGTACTTGTACAATAATATGAAAATACGAGGCTATCAAATGACTCCGATCAAATAACTATCGAATTTTTTTCGATCGAGCACGTGGAGCAATTGATGACTCCAATTTACAACAAAAACCTATAGAGAGTGTTTAATGACGAGGGCTAGTCGAGGCACTAGTTCCAAATGAGCACAAGGATAGCACGAAGCTAAAACCGATCGGGGTTCCCAACAAGTTAAACCACCTAAATCCACTAAATTCGATCGACAATCTAAACATCTTAACACATCATAAAAACCGCGTCACTTCGCCAAGGGTCAGACCAACAATATTATACACGTTTCTCAAACTAAAACAAACAAGCACACGACGAAATGAAAAACCTAGGACGATTCTAACCACCCCACACTTAAAACCTAGCAATGTCCTCATTTCGTAATTAAGCTAATAAAAGCGGTAAAAAGTTGTAGGGTAAAGAAAACGCCCCTATTTCCGGGCTCGTGTCGTCGTTGCCGTGCCAAGTTCGTTGTCGGGAATCGAAGTAAGCAACAAAATATCTACAAGGTTAGGCAAGGTGGAAAAACGTGCACAAAAACGAACTATGTACAAAAACGCAAATATTTTTGATTTTTGAATTTTCAATTTGTTTTGAGTTTATTTAATATTTTATTTTATTTATATATATATAAATAAGAAACTATATACAAAAACAAAAGCAATTAAAAAGGATTTTTTTTTTACAATAGACGAGATAAGAAATAAACGAACATAATCGAAATACAAAATAAAATAAAACATAAAAACAAAGGATAAGTTAGGAGATTTTAACGACGTCTCCTAGGTCGGGAACGGAGGTTGGCGGCCTCGTCTTCTTCTTCCTCCTCCTCCTCGTTCTCATTTCCACCGTCGCCGCCGTCATCATCGTCGTCGTCGTCTGGACGCATCCGAGTCTCGATCAAAAAGAGCCGGCGCTGGAGGCCGCGGAGAGCTCGGTCGTTTCGTGCCTGCCCCTCGTCGAGACGGTCGAAACGAACGTTCATTTGGGCGAACCGAGAAAACACGGCATGTTGGAAATCATTCCAACCCATCTCGGGACCCGAGCCGGTGCTCGGACCTCCGTARTGTGGGACTGCCGCTTGGCTCGTGCCTTCTCCGAAAGGCGCTCCCGAACCGGCATTCGGGACGTTGCCGGCCTCGCCTCGTTCATTCTCTCGGTGGCGTTGGCGTCGGCTCGCCGGGTTCGTCGGGGCTCGCGGCGTTTTGAACGTCAATTCTAAAAGATCAACCCTCGTCATGTTCGCCGATTCGGCCTCAAACCCGAAATAGCGGGCAAGAACCGTGATCATCGGCCCCATGCCGACTCGGGCGACGCTTCCCCCTCTCGTCCTCCAAATCCCTTCAATTTGCGCTCGGATCAACGGAAAAAACGGGACCGGATGCCCATTGCATATGCACCAAAGCACGTATATCTCGTGCCGAGTGAGGTTGGTGCTCTCATGCTTGCCCATTATGACGTGGGCGAAGAATTTGTACTCCCCAAGCAACGCCAAGTCGACGATCGCCGACGCCGAGTAACGATCCCGGCTACCATTTTCGCCCGTGATAGTCCCCCAAAACGCAATTTCATTATATCCACGAACTTGCGTATACGAGGACTCCTGGCAATCAAGCCCGAGAACCGTTTGTATCACCCCCTGATCGATACGGCGTTTAACTCCCCCAAAACGCACATCAAAACCCCTGTCACGCGTATCCTCATACGAGGTGAAAAACTCGAGCACTAGCTCCCGATAAGCCGGTGCTCGGAGGGACGTGAACAACCGGACATTCATCGCGTCGATGAAACTTAGTAGACGCGTGCCGAATCGGTCATAATCCCCGTTCGCCACCCACGCGTCTAAACGCTCAATGTCAATGAAACGAGGGGTAGCGAAATGTCGCATGGAAAGGTTTTGGAAAAGTTCCCCCTCGTCGGGAGAATAGATGGGGAAGGGGGCGCCGTAATGTCCGGCGATATTAGGGTCTTGTTGAAAGCCGAAACCGATTACATGTTGGTATATGATGAAAACGGGGAAGAAGGTGGTCGAGTTTGTAGTAGGGAGTTTCAAAAAGCAAAACGAACGAAAAACGACGGAGAAACGATGAAAACAAAAATAGAGTATTCTTTGGGGCAATTCGTCGAACACGTTGTGGGCAGGATTTTGTAAGATGAAGATAAAACAAATATGGATCCCAAATTTCCAACCAAACACAACTAATCAATTTAATTGTCCTCAAGTGTGTAGAACAAGCGAAGTACCTCAGATTTGTTTCGGAAAAGAGACGAGGAATCGATTCAAATACGGAAGGATTTGAACTTTGAGAATGGAGAAGGAACTTGTGAATTCCCGCGTGAATATCCTTGTCGATCGACTAGAGTCGATTTCTTCCTTTTCTTTTCCTCTCTTTTTTTTTTATTTTTCTGCTCTTTTTCTTCTTTTTTTTTTCGCTCCCCCGATTTCTGTCGATTTGGGGGAGAAATCGACTGCTATATATAGAGCGCAGGATTCTGGGCAGTCTGTGCAGTCGATTGACTGCATTCCTCTGTCGATCGACTGCAGTCGATTGACTGCCGACAGTCGATCGACTGTTCTTGTCAAAAAGTACGAAAGTCCCTGTAATCCAGTCGATTCCGAGGTTTCAGTCGATCGGGCGCCAGTCGATCGACTGGCTGTCGATCAGTAAATGACCAGTCGATCGACTGCTCTTGCAAAAAGCTTAAAAAGAACTGGAATCCAGTCAATTTGATCACGTCAGTCGATTCTTCAGTCGATCGACAGGCATTCCAGTCGATCGACTATATGTGCAGTCGATCGACTGCATTCCAGCAGTCTACTCCATTTTTTGATCCTGTTTTCTCCCAAAAATTCGAGACCGGACCTACACAAACCCCAAAATTTCCATTAACACTATTTAGAGATGGAATATACACTAAATTAAAAGAAAAACAAGAAGGGAGTTAGAAAGTCGTGGTTTGCCTCCCACGTAGCGCGTTTGGTTTACGTCGTTCGCTCGACGATTATACGAGAATGTTATCCAGGATCCAAAAACAGGTGACGATCATGCCACGCCTTGGTGTTCTCGAGTAGGGACACCGGGTGATCAGTATCACCAAGGCGGGCGCGTAGGGCATGCCGGAAGATCGAGAAATCAAGAACGTGGGCTTGCTTCGGTGGTTGTAAGCGTGAGTAGTCGATCACCCAGACGTGATCATCCAAATATGGGTCGGCATGCTTCTTCGTCTCCCTAACCGTCGTCCCCTTTCTCTCGACTTTAGAAATAGTCGTAGTTGCGCACGAGAGAGTAGGACCCAGCAGATCTTCCTCCTCCTCTTCCACCTTTTCTTGTTAAAGTAGTAGCAAAGTTTCGGGTGGAGGCGAAAGAGGCTCCACATCCTCCAAGGCCGGCACAACTGCATCTACCTCGCGTATAGCAGGTAAGCTTGATAATCCAAGTGCCATCGGCGACCCCGAAGATATCACCTCCTTACTTTCCACTACAACCTCTTCGCAATATCTGAGAGGGGTTGCGTTGCTTTCCGACCTATTCTCCTCATTCTCAATATCTACCTCATAGCGTTCACCTTCCGAAAGATCATCAACTCTCGAATTATCATCAACGACCGTGGGCACCGCCTCATCAAAGAAGGGTATCTCGTCGGGGTACGGTTTGTTTAGCTCACCCAAGTCATTGGCCATTTGCTTAGCGTGGGTCTCCATGCGATCGAGGCTTCCAACGAGCTCCACTAAGAGAGACTCCACGTCCGGGAGTGGGGACGTAGACGAGTCTTGGAAGAGTGAGGTATAAGGGTCATCGCTCGGTTTATACGAGCTCGAGGCGGGTAGATTTAAAGAATCGTAGCTCGAGGGTAGGTTGTAAGGATCGTAGCTCGAAGAATCGGAATTATAAATCGATGG
>BMAC01000078.1:842576-862013 GCA_014905375.1 Phtheirospermum japonicum
TCAAAATTGGCCTGGAGCCCTGTAATTCAGTCGATCTTGGAGGCACCAGTCGATCGACGGCAGTCGATCGGCCAAGTAGGCAGTCGATCGACTGCCATGTCAAAAACCTCAAAACTCGCTGGAATCCAGTTGATTTTAGCCGGATCAGTCGATCGACTGATCATTCAGTCGGTCGACTGGATTCCAGCGCCCGGCTCGATTTCTCATTCTTTTCGCGTCCGCCGGCTTGTCGAACCTCGTCCGCTGCATTTCCTTGCTTTGTCCGTCCATTCCCGAGTCGAGTATCGACGATCCTAAACGAGCGTGGGCCCCGCTTGGACGTCCTACGGCCAAGAAAAATGGAAACGTGAAAAACTACGAAAATTAATAATAAAACGTACAAAAACTAAGAAAATCTAGAAATACGAAAAACGGCCAACCCGACTCCTAAAGCAACAAAAAACAAGCGAAAAACACGCAATGTGAAACAAAAAAGATAATGAAAATATGTACAAAAAGATGCAAATCAGTGGTCTCACATCTTTCCTTCTGAATTTGGCGAGGTGATTGATGATGATAGAGGGAATAGAGAGTATTTTAGTGTTGTTCGATAGTTTGGCTGGTTGTGGCAGTCTTCCGTCTCGGTGGTGGGATTTGAGTTCCGTGCCTTTGGACCACAACTTTCTTGTTGAAGCTTATTCTCAATTATGTGACCGACTTGTGATCACTTTGGCTTTTGTTTTGCTTTTCTGGTTTATCTTGCTAAAGAAATTAGGGTGGTACTTTTTCCTCTACAAAGGTTTTTCCCACAAGGGTGGATTTACTTTAAGAGGTTTTAATGAGGCCCCCCTAATGACTTTAGCGGGGTGAGCCGACGTTGTGGTTCTTATATTCGTGCTACTCTTTTACCCTTTTATTTTTAATATATTATGTTTTAATTAATAAAAGCAAGACCAATGGACTTATTTTCGCTTCTCTCTGTGATTTGTAGCATCAACTGGAGAAGGATGCGAAAGAAACTACAAAATATAGTGAAGGATCAAGGAACTCATCTGGTGAAGGATCAACCAGAGGAGGATGTGAAAAAGAAACCACAAACACCAATTAAGAATGATTTTCAGAAGAAGATCGAAGAAAAGAAGAAGACGGATGTTGAGTTGAAGAGGAATAAGAAGTCCACAGATTAGTGTTTAATTGAGATCTTTTCATTTAAAAAACACATGTTGCTTTGATGTGAAAATGTTATTTTGGATTACAATGTTAGTAGCTTACGAGATGAAATCATTGGAGATCTGTTCATTATAATTGAAAGATTATTGAAATTGTTAGCTGAAAATCTTGTTATTGCTATTGTTGTTTTGGGTGTTAATATTAGTAGATCTGTTATGAAATAAAGTGCATAATGGTTTTGTACTAGTAAGTACCATCTTGTTTGTTTTTTATGCCAAAAGACTATCACATTTGCACCAAAATATGACACTTTTTCAATAAAAAAATGTTGATATTAAAAATTATATTAATCAAGTTAGCATTTAACTTATATGTGTTACTTTACATTATATTGTAATCAAGAATTTAAGTCACTTTTTGCAATTAATACGTTCACTTTTTCACCTAAAACTGTCACTTTATAATTTATATGATGTGCCACTTTTAGACTTAAAAGTATCACTTTTGCACTGAAAACTGTGACTTTTTGCACTAAATGCTGTCACTTTTACATATCACCAAGTAAATTTGATATAATTACATTAAATACAACTACCAAGTACTAATATTGTCTTGGCGTTTCATAATATCATAACCAATCATCCAGTCCTCATTCACCTAATAACATGACCAATCATAATAAGCCAAATAAAAAAAATAAAACTCAAACAGATAATAGTGTTACTTGTTAAAATATTACTGTTTTTTTTTAAACTAAAAAGTGGCACTTTTACACAAAAAATTCTTTTTAAACAAAAGCAATAGTTTTACAAAGGAAATATCACTAAAATTTTTGTCTATCCCACATCTTGTCTTGATTTTTTTTTTACAATTTTGACATCATTAGTTTTTTCAAAACTTCTACTTTGTGTCCACTATTCCTATGAACTAAACACGTCATAAATGTCGTCGGAAGTTATTACGAACCTCTTGCTCGCATTGATTTTTAATATTTGGCTTGTCCCATTAAAATCTTTAACCAGCCACCCCACATGTGTGTAGGGAGATGCTTCACTCTAATCTTCAATATAACACACCAAAATTGATTTTCTTGGTTGTCATCTTTCTGTTTATATGAAATTTCTTCTGCTAATTCGGCTAAGCTTTGAGTTCTACAAGTCGAAGCAAAGTTTCTACAAAAATAATATTTGTATCAGACAATTTTAATATACATATCAGATTCTGCAGGGAAATAAGTGACATAAATAATGGCAAAAGTTGCAATTTTAGAGCAAAAGGTGATAGTTTTGAGAAGGGAAAAACTAATAGTGTCAGTATCATCATAACTTTATAACTCATGAAAGTATATAATTAAAAATCAAGACGATATTTACCATATTCATAAATAAATTACGAATACCCAGAAAATGAGCAACAAAAAAACCATCCAATAAAGTAAGTCTCAAAGATATCACATAACAACAACATCAAAATAAGCCTAAGTTATAACATATCCATTGTTTGTGAGTGCATGTGTTTTATAATTCATCAGGCCAATATCTATCATGAACATGAATCAATCAAACCATATCGCATTCTCAAATCAAAAATCGCGTTATTCTTCATTACAGTTAAAATATCATAATTTCATTTAATGGAAAGACAAGAAACCAAAAGTTAAAAAACACACACACAATTATCTTACCAATACACACACAAAAAAAAAAGATAACTGTACATAAACTGATAAGTATTACAATTTCAAACGCAAATTGAAAGTGACAGTTTTATATGGAAAAGTGATAGTGGTTTGCAAATAAAGTTACACTTACCAAAGAATCAAAGTACATCAAAGAAGAAACTAAATATGACAAGTTTCAATAAGAAATAGTATTTACCTATAATTGATAATTCTTGCAAGGAAAAGTGATAGTATTTTGCAGAGAAAGTGACACTTTTCTACCAATAAATTATAGTACATTAATGAAGAAATAACACATACAACAAATTTTAGAAGGCAACGCCAACAAAAGTCAACTCGAAGTAATTCATAAATGATTTAGAATGATAAAAAACATCCTATATTATATCTACTACCTACACAATTCTGATAACATTTTAAAATCGCCAAATTCCTAAATTTTAACCATAAAATTTTTTCGGCTATATACACCTCAATGCCTCAAAGTGATAAACTCGTCTTTTTGAACTTTTGGTAGATTCTGAAGTCGACGTGTGCTGTCTATAATGTGCACATACAACATGCAAATAGAGTTCGTTTTTATATCGGCTCCAAACATCCATTTTCTAGGAATAAGATACAATAAAATTCAGAATGCATAAAGTGACAGTTGTTGTAAAGATAAGGACATTATTTTATGAGAAAGTGATAGTTTTTAACCAACAAATTCCAGAAGTCAATAGTGAAAATTTTAGAATGCAATTGAGATTATCTATAATAAGTGAAAGTGTTTGTAAAGATAAGTGACATTGTTTTGCAGAGAAAGTGACACTTTTCTAGCAACAAAAATAATGCACATCGAAGAAGGAATACGATGCAATAAATTTCAAAATGTATAAAAGTGACAATTCTTGTAAAAAAAAATGACAATGTTTGTTAAGAATGTGACACTTTTCAAGAAACGAATTACTACACATCGAAGAAGAATAAATCATGCCAAGATGTAGTGAAATAGAGTTTACATATAATGATGGAAAAATCTTGTAAAGAAAAGTGACACAATTTGTAGAGAACGTGACAATTTCTACCATTAATGTAAAATTTCAAAAATAACATAAAATTTTGAAAATGCCAACAAATAATGAAGATAATTACCTTTTTCAGTAATTTATGTTGAATCCAGTTGGGGGTGCTCATTCAAATGTGCAAAATTAGGGCTTTTGTGATCCATTTGAGTTGCAAGATTCGGCTCAATTAGTGGTAGATCCATGAGAGTCGCGGTATAGTCGCAGCGGAGGATCGAAGGAAGATGAATTCGAATTAAGAAAACTGGGACTTGAACTAAGAAATACTGACGATGATGATAATTGTTGCATTAAATCCCTGTTAATTGAAAATACTTCCATGGTGGAGGCAGGTGGAGGTGGGTGGAGGCGGCACATATTTTCTTTGAGGTTGGGGGTTGAGGTCGCGGGGAGAGAGAAAGTGGAGGAGAAGTAAAAACAGGGAGTGGGTTTCAGTCCTTTTGTCCCTTTTATTTTTATACGAATCCAGATTGTTTAATAGGTTTGGATTTGGGACGTGTTTGGATTTCGGCACATTGTAGAGGATTCATGTGACCATCACGTATGAGACTCCCTCAAAAAATTGTATTTTTTTGACATTGAAAACCACTTTGGTTATTTTTGTAACGAAAGGTATAAATGTTTTCTCTCTCTCTAAAAGTAGGGTATTTGTATCGCATCTCTATTATATCACACGTTCACCAATTCATACGAGAAAAGCTATGTCCAATCTAAATTATTGTCGAGATCTAATTTTGTTGGGCTTTCTTACGAATATGTACCACTTAATTATTATTAAATTGTGTTATAATTCAATCGCATACACTCATTTAGTACAACTGGAAAATTAAGTTGCACTACGTTGTACTATTTATTTTAAATAATTTATATTATTTTAATAATAAAATTATCAAAATAACCTTTATTAAAATAATAGTTAAAATATCTGTTTTTAATTAATCTTTATTAAATAATTATAACATAAACCTTGAACTTATTTTTATTTTGAAACCTAACTCTTGAACTTATTTTTATTTAAAGCTAACCATGTACATAAATTGGACTTAATTAAATAAGTTAAAGAATACGAACTCTTCAAGAATTGCCATCCTCTACTTTCTCCTTCCTGGCTTGAGGATGTTTTCACCAAGTCGACGGATAGAACCATATTTTTCTTAGATTTTTACATCTATTAATTGGCCAGAAACGCAGCTCCGTGGAGCATTTACAGTCACCATAATCAATTCGTAGGCTGGAAAAATTTTATTCAGCCCATGGCAAGGAAGAGAAAAGAAAGGAACAATACGCGATACATGAAATCGAATTTATACGAGGACTGTCCAGAATTGTGAACATCAGGTATAATGGCTATCCCTAATCTTTTTGAGTCAGCTGATGAGATAGATGATGTGAGAATCGATGGGGTGGAAAAGTATATGCCTTTCCCCGTCGATTATGCCTAGAAGGTGTTCGAGGAAATGTCTGCTAGGATTTGGATAGAGAACCATAACAGATAAAATATCATGGAGAAGGGTCACATGTTTAGGATGATGATAAGTATGTTTAACACTCTGCAGGGAAAATTTAGAAAGAAAATAAATTTAACCGATGCTCTCACATAATTATATATAGGCAATTTACTGCACAGTGGGAACAATCTAACTCTATTGAGGCCTGTTTAACAGTTACCTTCCTCCAATTTCAATTTAGCATCTGGGCCGTACAACTTTGTTAGCTCTTCCTGTTATAGCATAAAAGAGTGTTCATTACATTTTCTCTTAATAAAAAAGAACTAGATATTAATCAAAAGTAAGAGTAAAAAAAAGGAAGCACGTGATACGTGTGACCTCAAAGAGGAATCGATCGCTCCGTATCTTGTTTGTTTATGAGTATCAGCATTTAATCTCGTACAACCTTTTTTGATTGGAGATTAAAAACTACTTTCAATGCCATTTTGTTTTTGCTTCCAGCGCCATCGCAAGAATTTCGCGACATAATTATTAATGAACCCTGCTGTAGGGTTCTTTATGAAAAATTAACCATGTGTGTATCTCTAGTATTACTAATATTTTGTAGCTACATATATGTACTAACTTGTAAAACTTGTAATTTACTTTGAAAAGGTGTGTCGTTACAATTAGTTGACTACATTCTCACCCACATTCTCCTAGGAACTTCAGAACAAAATCAAACAAAAAGAAGGTGGTTGTGAGAAATCATGTACATACTTCATATATGAAGTTGAAAGGTTTTTCTGGCAATTTGAATTATTAAAAAAAAAAAAAAATTTAGTAAAGGCAAAATACTGAATGATATTTCATAGATAAAAGCATATTATTGAAGAAAAAATCTGATTTATTGTTCTTCGAAATTTTAATTTTTACATAGTGTTGATTGATATGAGTGATTAAAATATTATTCAATTCGGTAAACTGATCACCCGCGCTTTCAAAATAATAACAAGGTGCACATGATTTTTTTTTTAGTTATTTTTTATTTGATTTATATTAATGCTTTCAATAGTTAATAATTTATAGAACATATTTTTCTGTATTGCGCTAAATTGTTTATGACAATTGTGGTTCATGCATTGCACTTCCGGATTCAGAAGACGGAGATAATCTATTGGTTATGGTGCGTTCATCGATAAAAAGTGGCTCCAACCCAGAGTAGTTTACTCCGCATCACCTGGAAATCTCGTTACATATGGTACGAATTGCGATCATTAATTTAATACGACTCATTTCTAAAAATAATCTCCTTTTTAGAAATTTTGTATTTTTATCGTAAAATAATGAACAAATTATTTCACATGCCCTTTTTTTTTTTTTTTTTTAACCATCATTTGTACTGAAGTTTACTGTCTCATGAGATATTTTATTGGACTATTCTTTTTGTAAGTAGGTTAAATTAGGAATAGCCCCTTGATAATTGTTCATTTTTTTACAAATTTGTAATACCTTAAAGGGTAATTTCAAAAGATAACTTGGCATTTTTTGTTGTAATTATGCCAAACCTTCGATGCAGTTTCTGTAATTAATCCATGATACCGATAACATTTTGATTGAAATAATGTAAATTTTATGGATGTTTCTATTCGCCAGGTGACACCAAGTTAGCAATATTCTGGATCTACAAGCTTGAGAACGAGGAGTTCACTACCGTTCCGGAAGAATCTGTTACATGCTCATCAAGATATTGTATATCTAAATTATTATGTACCTTTTTTTTCCGGGCATATTAACAAAACAACAGATGATATGAAATTTATCCTTTTTTTTGTTTAGTTGGTTTGTACTTTATTACAAGAATAAATATACGTAAGTGGGAGTGTGGTTGGGCAAAAACTTGTAAATGACGGCCATACGGATCTTTTACCCACGCTGACGGAGCCAAATCCGCCCAGACCTAAACGAGCCAAATCCACCCACCCACCCTACTATCCGATTCAATATATTTAATAGAAAATTGTCGCTATTTTTTCCCCTAAATTAACCCTCCTCTGCATCTCTATGCGCTCTCACCCATGTACACCGCTCTAATCCATTCCTTTTCAAAATCTCAGCCGCTACCGTCGTTCCTACCTCCTCCGCCCAACATATTTGCTTCTGCAACGGTCATAGGACGATTGAAATTTGGCATGTCCATATCCATCTGCAATGGACGAATTCCAAACACAAACAATGAATTGAGGAAGGTAATATATCGATTTCATAACTAAATAGTGATAATTTATGAGCAAATAATTGTATGTTTCAATGAATTTTAGGGGGAATTGTATTGCAAATATTCATAGGCGAAAACTCGGCATGTTTGCAAACCCAGTTTTAGGTGTAATTGTATTGAAAATATTGGTTTGATTCTATACATATTTTGCGTTATTCATATTCAATCGCCTCTAGATCTTATCAAATATAATGCCTTTATTTTTAATTATTCCACTGATCTTTCAGGCATGCATATATAATTGGTGGCTGGTGTTAACTTGTTTAAATGATATTGCTATTTGTTTAGATGATGAAAGTTAATATGTTTTCATAACTAAACAATGATATCATTACTGTAAAATATGATAGTTTATGAGTAATAGTTATGTTTCAATGATTTTTTTAATGAACTTTTGATGTAGGTGGAAACTTGGATTTACTGATTCTTTTTCTAGTAATGAAGAAGATATAAAAATCGATTAAATAGTAATTTATTTATTTTCTTGTGTTTTGTTTGATTTCTGTTTGTTTTGATCGATATCAAGTATTTGTAGGAATCTTTATTAGTTTTGAGTTTTATTTATTTTCTGTTAACAGGTGACTACTAACATGCTGTTTTGGTTAAGGTGAAAGACACCATAATTTCATTTGTAAATAATGAGTTTTTGTAAGACCAAACAGTACATATATTGAAAAAAGTGATATATTGATTATGTTTTTGATTCAGTTCAGTTATTTTTCTTGATCTTATTTTTTTATCAGTATCCGGTTGGCTTGGAAACACATTTTCTTGATCATTGTTTCTAAGATGCCATAAGGCTGTTAATTCAATGTTTGTTTTTTTGTTACATTTCAACTAAAGTCAGTCACTTGTGTACTAAAATGTGTCACTTTTCTACCGTAACTTAAAATATAACATTTTGCACTAGAAACTTTTTCAATTAATATTGTGACTTTTAAACAATTTTGGTGTTGAGGTCAACAAGCAGGTTGGTAAAGAATCATAAGGAAGAAGATTCATGTTTGTGTGGATCGACGGCTGCCATGAGGAGATTCTACAGAGGATTAAAAGGAACGACCAGTTAAAGGTTGAGGCCAAGGCACAAGTCAAGATTATCAGCACCAAGAAGATAATCTTGTGCTCGTAGGAAGTACAATTTACATAGAGATATATTGAGTTGGTATTAGACCATTGTATAGCTTCGTTACTTAATTTTTTTCTCTCAGATTCAAGAAATTGATATAAACATGAACATGAAATGGACATTCTGTAATGTATTGTCTCTAAAATTTGTTGTGTTGATTATATATAACCTAGCTGCAACCACGGTACTCTGTGTGATGATTTTATTATTTCAAATGAATAGTAACAACTTTCCTGTAAAAAACTGTCACATTTGCACCAAAATATATCATTTTTGCCCAAAAAAGTGTCACTTTTGATTTTTTTCAGAAAAAGAGTTGCTACACAAATTATAGTAGTCAAGTTATAATACAGTCACTTCTTAAGATATTACTGTCACTTTATAAATAAAAAGTGTCACTTTCTAATAGTTGATAGTAATCGTTATTTTTTGTGTATTTATTTTTTCTATAAAAAATTGTCACATTTGCACCAAGATATGTCACTTTTGATTTTCTACTCTTTTCTGCCGGCAGGAAAGTGTATTAATAGAGTTGTTAGGTTTAATTATTGGGATTTGATCACTTTTGATTTTTTTGCAGAAAAACAGTTGCTACACAAATTATAGTAGTCAGGTTATAATAATGTCACTTCTTAAGATATTATTGTCACTTTATAAATAAAAAATGTCACTTTCCTGTAAAAAAAACTATCACATTTGCATCAATATATGTCACTTTTGTCCAAAAAAGTGTCACTTTTGATTTTAGACTCTTTTCTGCCGGCAGGAAAGTGTGTTAATAAAGTTGTTAGGTTTAATTATTGGGATTTGATTTTTTTTGCAGAAAAARAGTTGCTACACAAATTATAGTAGTCYGGRTATAATACTGTCACTTCTTAAGATATTACTGTCACTTTATAAATAAAAAGTGTCACTTTCTTGTAAAAAACTGTCACATTTGCATCAAAATATGTCACTTTTGTCCAAAAAAGTGTCACTTTTGATTTTAGACTCTTTTCTGCTGGCAGAAAAGCGTGTAAATAAAAGTGTCACTTTCCTGTAAAAAACTGTCACATTTGCATCAAAATATGTCACTTTTGTCCAAAAAAGTGTCACTTTTGATTTTAGACTCTTTTCTGCCTGCAGGAAAGTGTGTTAATAGAGTTGTTAGGTTTAATTATTGGGATTTGATCACTTTTGATTTTTTTTTGCATAAAAACAGTTGCTACACAAATTATAGTAGTCGGGTTATAATATTGTCACTTCTTAAGATATTACTGTCACTTTATAAATAAAAAGTGTCACTTTCCTGTAAAAAACTGTCACATTTGCATCAAAATATGTCATTTTTGTCCAAAAAAGTGTCACTTTTGATTTTCTACTCTTTTCTGCCGGCAGGAAAGTGTGTAAATAGAGTTGTTAGGTTTAATTATTGGGATTTGATCACTTTTGATTTTTTTGCAGAAAAACAGTTGCTACACAAATTATAGTAGTCAAGTTATAATACTGTTACTTCTTAAAATATTACTGTCACTTTATAAATAAAAAATGTCACTTTCTAATAGTTGATAGTAATCGTTATTTTTTATTATTTTTTTCTGTTAAAAACTGTCACATTTGCACCAAAATATGTCACTTTTGTCCAAAAAAGTGTCACTTTGATTTTTTGCAGAAAAAGAGTTGCTACACAAATTATAATAGTCAAGTTATAATACTGTCACTTCTTAATATATTACTGTTACTTTATAACTAAAAAGTTCACTTTCTAATAGTTGATAGTAATCGTTATTTTTTTGTTTCTTTTTTCCCTGTAAAAAACTGTCACATTTGCACCAAAATATGTCACTTTTGTTCAAAAAAGTGTCACTTTTTTCATGAAGAAGTAACAATCCTTGTGGATTAAGGACAAGAGGAATTTCTTGAATACAACAAAATACTTTCCTGCAATTTCACACACACACACACACACACACACTTTTCCTGCAACATAATACTTGAATACAACATAATACGTTATATTGTAATCAAGTATTCTAACTATATATGTGTCACTTTTCCACTTAAAAGTATCACTTTTAAGTATTATGTTGTAATTAAACCAACACATGCCAAAAGTGACAATATAATATGGTTTGAAACCCCACATCATTATATAAGTCTTAAACAACTTTTCCTCCATACCACACTACCAATTCTAAATTTTTAATACATGCAGAATTTAAGATATTACATGATTGGCCCACAATAATTTCCAATTTTTGGTGGGAGGCTTATACAATTATCCCTCAAACTATGCAATATCACCATCTGAAGAAAATATAGCTATTATTTCATGAAACAGCAGCTAGTTGCTCATGAATTAATTACTTATCCTTTTAATACACTTCAATGACCACAACAAAAAAAAAAAAAAAAAAAAGAAAGAAAGAAAGAAAACAAAACTAATTTACCAAAGCACTTTCTGACTTTTCACGATTTGAAAAGGGGAAAGAGAAGGAAAATTGAAAATCATTAAACCACCATTTTCCAAGCGTGAATGAGTTCCACAGACGCCGCCGAAGATGGGTTGCGCAAGCCCTTATTGCATACCGAAAGTTGGTACCGCATGGCGGGCTTGGGCACCCGCGGTTCCAGCATGATGAACGCTCCACCCAAATCTTGAAAGAGTCTATTTTCATCTATTTCTGCGTCCTCATTGTCGCCCTTGGCCCGATCTAATTCGGCTTCACCGTGAGTCTAATCGTGTTTTTTTAAATTGGTATAATTCTTGATTTTGATCAGTTCCAAGCAAATGAAGATTCACTGTTCATTTAATTTTATTTTAGTGGTGGTGTAGATGGTGGCTCAACGGCGGAGGCACAGTGATTCTGATTATGAATTTCTGACCATGATTGGGAATCGGGGAGAGAGGAAGGAGGAGAAGAAAAATGGGCAGCGATCTGTTTCCCCCCCTTTTATATAGTCCAATTTTTGGTGGGGCGGATACCGGTTTGGGTCGGATTTGAGCTCCGTCACATAGGAGTAGATCCGTGTGGTCGTCACACAGGAGATTTACTCGTGTAGTTGTGGTTATGAGCCATTTTGTCAAGTATAGTCATGTGACACGGTTGATAAATTTTTTTATTGTTGGCGAACTACCTTTTTTCTTTAATTATAATAACGACTCCATTGTGGTTATAATCCATTTATAATGTTGCTCAATTCGTTTTCTATATAAGTAAACTATGGACAACATAAATACAAGAGAGTATAATTAAAGCAATTTCACATATTAATCACAAACATTGTGTAAATAACGTGTAATTATATCACGACATAAGATATGGTTACGGGATCCACACACATGAGTACAAAGACTTGTGCTCTTGATAATATATGAACAAAATTTGGAGATATTCCAATATCATTTTCATAAAGTCATGAAATAAATAACTAAAGTAATAACATAAATATTCCGTGCGCGTCATAAAGGTAGATTCAATAAATTCTTCGTATAACATTTTTTAATACGATATCTAACATAATATGACACCTCTTTGTTCATTGTGAAGGTAAATGATAATCCAACAACCATTTTCCATGCAAATTGATATGTAATCTAAGAGTGTAGATGATAATAAGGCACTGTTAATTGCTACACCTATTTGTGCATATACTTGAACTGTATATTTACTATACATATTTTAGGAGTGACAACCTTTTTCACAAATGTAGTGAAGTAATCATGTTAAGAGTCAGAATAAGATCCCAACAACTAGATAAAATCTTATAGATTCAATAACATTTGGTTGTATAAACAAAAATTCCAAAACTCTTATCATAACCGAAAATTTAGGGGAAAAAAAAACCAAACAAGCAAAAACATCTAAAAAGCTCTAGAAACATAAATTCAATAATAATGAGACCCACTCTCATGCCAAAGTTTCATACCGTTCACAAAGCGAAAGAAACGATATTCTTCTTGATGATGTCATCGGCACAAGCAAACTATCCTTAACGCTGCTGCAAACAAATATTTAATGATAATGAATATTTGACAACTGAAAAAATGGGAAATCATAATTAGATAGACAATTTTAAAAAACACACTACAATATGTTAATATGACACACACATCAATAGAATGACACACACGCACACATATACACACACATACACATATACACACACAAAAAAAAAAACCCTGCACGAATCCAATTTTCTTTGGAAAATAAAAATAATCCCTTTATCTGAAAAATATAAATTATAATAATAATAACCCTCTTGATGTATCGACTTTTCCACAACTAACATATGTGATAGGTGCATTTTTGCAAGATAATTCAATATATTTCTTGAATGTGCGAAGAATTGGCATGTAAGCATCAAACAAAAAAAACTATAATTACCAAACAAAAAATAAAACTAAAAAAATCCAATCATCTTTTCAAATTAAAAATAGACCTTGATTATGTATTAAATTTGTTAAAAATAAAAAAGGTGTAATTGTGATTTCGACTGATAATTGATATGTTTTTCCTTTAGTTACCTGATACAAACCTCACATGTACAACTATGTCATATGAGATATTCATAAGAATGATCATTTATGTTTGGATCGTCAGAGGTGAGTGGTATATAATCCTCATCCAATATTTTCTATTTTTCGCATGCGACCTCTGACTTCTTTTCGTAAATGGTCGATTATGGTCTGGTGTGCTGTAAAAAAAATTAACATTGATTTTAATTTGACGTAAGAGAAAAATTGATGCAACTAATAGTCAGAGCAAGTAAAGGGCGGTAAGAGAATAAACATTGTTTTTAATTTGACAAACCCACATAGTCCGTTTCTCTGTTTTGGCTTTACCATCCCCTCTTGACCTAACCTTCTGCGGATCACAAATAATGGTATTTCTGTATGAAAGTATATCGGGGTCACGAATCCCTCTAGATTGCTCACAATTTTCTTCTTGGTTGGCATCAATCGAAAAGTACTTCCTCAGCCTGTTTTGGAGCGCGTTAGACTTCTTAATAGTATATGCGGTTGTAGATTCGGTTTGTGAAGCTTTTATACACAAGTCACTACATTCTTGGTTAAGAACCACAAACCTCTTAAGTTGTGGACCCGATGCCAAAAACGGAATGTTCTCTTGAAATTGCTTCCCAGCATCCGTGTTCCATCTCTTACATACGCACTGTGTTGATATAGATTGAAGATTCATATTCTTGAATGCGGTGAAGAAATACCTACACGATAGCCCATCCAACTCTAGCATCGTGAAGTCGCACATAAATATATCTTCAGTAATATCGATTTCACTGACCACTACCTTTTAGATCCCAAACCGTATTTTTCCAAAATAAATATGAATAGATGGTCGTCGTGTACCTTTTTTATCAATAATAATGAAAAATTACTCCTTTGTGATTTGCTTTTCGACATTAGAAAATACGGATATGGTATAAATATTGGCAACTTGTATGAAGGTTATGAAGTGCTACAGTATTCGTATGATTGGTTGCGCTCATACAAATTGTTTCTGGTGTTTTATAAAATGATATCTCATTGATACGAGCACGCGATGGAAGTGACTCAAGAATTCACTAATTGTGCTTCCAACTTTGCCTAGGTTCTTGAACAAAGAGTTTAATGATTCTCACAACAAAAAAAAATAGCAAAATTCCGAGGGATTATTCCCTCGGTTTTCAGGGAAAATCCCTCAGTATTGGGCAAAACCAAGGGAAAAACCGAGGGACAATTTCCCTCGGAAAAACCCTCCTTGGAATTTTTTTTCGAGGGAATATTTCCCTCGGGAATCTGAAACCGAGGGAATTCTGAGGGAAACATTCACTCGGACATATCTCCGTGCAGTTCCTCAGAAAACCGAGGGAAAACCGAGGGCTTTGATTTCCCTCGGACTTCCGAGGGAATAATGTCCCTCAGAACACCTAGGGATTTGTTTTCCCTTGGAATTTTGATATTTTCGAGGGATTTCCTAGGGAATATCCCCTCAGTATATTTTTACGTTTCCGAGGGATTACCGAGGGATTGTCCCCTCAGTTTTAATTTTTTTTATTAATTTTTAATTTTAATTTTAATTCCTGTTCAATTATTAAAATTCCCAAAAATTTGAAAAAAGTCATTAATGAAAAGACAAATAAATAAACCAAATATTATAAAGATATTTGAGAATTTAAGAATAATTACATGCGTTCGACACTGTAACAAAGTTTATATGAACTGTAAAACTATCCTATGGATGGGGAGGGGGGTACTGCTGATAGGGAGGGGGGTACTGCTGCTGCTGATGTGGAGGGGGCAACTGCTGCTAGAAACGAGCATACATTTCAGCCATCTATGCCATCTGGGCATTCATCCGCGCCTGAAATTCCTCGTGCTGCCGGCGCTCCTCCGCACGTAGTCGCCTTTCCTCGGCTGCCTCCTCCTAAATCGCCTCGAGCTGCATCCTCTGAGCCTGGACCTGCGCCTCGAGCTCTCTGACGTGGCTCCTATCAGCCTGGGAGGAGGTGGAAGAAGAGCGGCCCTTGAATAAACCCTTCGTAGAAGCCACCATCTTCCCATACGCGTCGGTGCCGTAATGCCGTCCCTTGCTCGACCCGACGACGCCGAGGAAAACCAAGTCCTGGTCAACCTCGTTACTCTCCTCCTGGGAAGACGCACGTTCTTGTTCCTGGGTCAGCTGTCGCTCGTACTCCTCCTGAAATACAACTCGTTATTAAAATTCTATGTTAAAATCAAAGAATAAGTTAAAAATAAGAAAGAGACTTACATTAATATTAGTAGATCTCGTATCGATCCACGCGCCGTCTTTCTTTTGGTGCATACGTTTAAAAAGATCATAGCACGTAGCCGGCGCACCCGTCTCCCGCTCCTGTATTCAAATAGAATTTTCAAATAATTAACATTAAAATTAAAAAAATAAATATTATATTATTATATTCTAAAATTACTTACTATATCCAGAGCATAGTCGATAGTAGATCTTGCACCTCCCGTGTGCTTCGACATCCCAGTACCCGGCCCAGCAGGCTCGCTCCTCCTGTTCTTGCTGCACTGCTCGGATTTCTTCTTGTTCTCGGACTTATCCCACTCAACCTTCCAAGCCCTAGTTGAAATGGATGATATATAAGATACGATATAAATTATATGTTATAAATAAAAAATTCTAATTTAATAAGAAAACACATAACAGAGTCGTTTACCTATAGACCTCCTCGAGGAGGTACTCCGACCGAGCACCACCATGGGAGCCAATATGCTGCTTATACTCGTTAAGCTGCCTCCCGTAAAGGGCTCCGATCATCGGAAAAAATACCTCCCGTATATATTTACCACTATACTCCTCCAGGTCCCAATAACAAACCTCCTGCAAAATAAAACAATAATTACAATTCAATTGAAACATATGATTGTGTTTTCACGGTAAATACTAAAAAGTTTGGACACAAAATAATAAATACCTTAAACATCTCCCACCAGAAATCCTTAATCTCCTTAGGGACCGCCTTATAGCACCACCCTGCGGGATGAAGATCCCTCTCAAAGATCATACGGAGTATAGTGGACACCTTGCCCCCTGTGCTGTGCAGCCTGTATTCAATTGTGTATTTATTTTGTTACGAAAAAAATTTAATCATAATGATAATTATAATTTTAAAATCATTGATTTACTTACTTCGTCCCTGCAATATAAACCTGAACCATACCCCTCTGCGGTGCGACCAACTGCCGTCGGGTCCGTGATGTACCCGCGTCGGACGGGGTCTGTGATGGTGTATGCGACGTCGGCATTTGAGTCGGGGTCTGCATCGGGGTCTGCGTCGCTGGATGATCACGACCGAGACCCATGTAGTCGGTGTCGAAATCAGCTAAATGATTAGCCGACCCCATATCTGATCGACCTACGCTACCGGATCCTTGACGCAACGACATCTGATAAATTTATTAGATAATAATACGAGCATTTTACAAAATACTAGTATATATTAGACACCAAGCGTATTAATGAATCCAAGTTAAAAAAAGTAGTTATAAAAAAAGTGTGTTTTACAATAAGAATAAATTACATATATTTCAACCAAACTAATCACTTTCGCTATTAAATGTATCATCAAACTCATCTTCATCCGTATCTTAATCTGTATCTTGATCGGTAAGTAACTCTTCTTCTGTATCATCATTTGTCTCGTTATTACCAAGTTCCTCCACGTAATTATCATTGAGGTCGTGCAACTGAAAATCGGCATCGTCGAGTTAAATCGGACTGCGTGTATCTATAGCTTCCTCTTGAAATGATTCTTCTGGTAGAGGCTCGATAAACTCAACATGTGATCTCGCCTTGATTTTACACGTTGCCCACCAGTCCAATTTGTCTCGTCTCAAACTTGGGTATGCACAGTAGTATACTTGTGCAGCTTGGGAAGCAAGTACAAAAGGTTCATATCGGTTGAACCTACGCTTATGATTGATATCGACAATCTTATAATTTGGATGGACTTTTGTGCCTGCACTTGTTGGATCAAATCATTCGCAATTTAACAATAGTGTGTTTTTCTTCATTCGGCCGATGTATTCGAGCTGCACAATTTCTATGAGACGACCGTAATAATCATATTCGGTGGCCCCAATAGTTGACCCTTTAATACATACTCCACTGCTCGATGTTGCTTTGTTAGATCCGTGCTCCAATGTGTGAAATCTATAACCATTTATCTTACACCCGGTATACGTTTTCACACATCTTGATGGACCCTCAGCTAGACTCCTAATGTTCTCATCGATCACATTGTTTGAACGATCTCTAGCCTATGACATTGACAAATTATTTTTGATTTTGGAAATATATTATATAAATAGATACCATAATTATATGATATGCATCTCGGTATCGAACGTCTTACGTAATGTTTGAACTAATTGGCAAATCCATTTTCCAATTTTTCGTTGATCCTATGGAGACGCTGAATGCTCTTCGTGTAAATACTACATATAATGTTACACAATTGAGGAAAAAGGTATTAGTACATTTATATATATGTATAAAATGACATTATAAATTGGAATGAGTATTCATACCTAACATATTCTTCGATCTCCTCACAGTTTAGCAACACGTATATCCTAGCGGCATTGTATTCTGTTTCGCTTAGAAATCTTTTTCCCTTTATACTAAACGTCTCTCCACATTTCTTAAACACCAAGGGAATTCCATCACCGTCATCCACACAATTTTGACCGTCATCATTTCTAGGCATATTTGTTCTTTTAGTCGAAATGTGATCTTCAAAATAGTTCGAACTAAAATTTGAAGCCTCGTCGAACAGATATGCGTTTGCTATCGACCCTTCGACACTCGCCTTATTTTTCACGCTGTTCTTTAGTTTGCGAAGATACCTCTCAAATGGGTACATCCATCTATACTATACTGGGACAACAATTCTCGCTTCATACGCAAGATGAATGGGCAGATGCTCCATCGAGTTAAAAAAACTTGGAGGGAAGATCAGTTCCATTTGGCACAATATTAACGGAATGTCATACTCAAGTCGACTCATATCTTTGGTGCGAATGACTGTTGATGTGAGATCTTTGAAAAACAAACTCAATTTGGTTAGAGCCTTCCACACGTTCGGAGGAAGCAGTTCACGAAAGGCTATTGGTATCAACCTCTGCATGAATACATGACAATCATGACTCTTCATCCTGATCAGACGAGATTCCTTCTTGTCGACGCAACGCCCCAAATTTGATGCGTACCCATCTGGAAATCGAAGAGATTTCACCCAATCGCAAACGGAAACTTTCGACGGCTTGTCAAGTGTGTAACAGGCTTTAGGACACTTTCCTGACCCATCTGGCGCCAACTCTAGGCGATTACAATACTCATTCAACTCTTCCATAGATTTACGCGTGTCCTTGGTCTTCCCTTTGATATTCATCACCGTATTGAAAATATTGTCAAACACATTCTTTTCGATGTGCATAACATCTAAATTGTGACGAATTAGATTTGTCCTCAAATATGGCAGATCCCAGAAAATGCTTCGTTTTCTCCAACCAGACGTTTGGGATATTTGTGCGTTAACTCGTGCTGCATCCAATTCAGTGACTTTTAGAAGCCCCAAGCTTTCTATTTCTGCCAAAACTTCTATCCCTGAGCGCACCTCCGACGGTGGAGCCTCGACAGGTCTTCTTTTTCTAAATTGTCGTTTATCTTTTCGAAAACGGTGATCATGCTCAAGGAATTTTTGGTGATTGTCGAACCACGATTGCTTCCCACTGCACTTAAGAGTGAAGGCGTCCGACCATTCCATACAGTAAGGACAAGCTTTTTGACCGGCCGTACTCCATCCGGACAACATAGAATACGCAGGGAAATCGCTGATTGTCCACATAAGGGCTGCTCTCAATTGAAAATTTTGTTTCTTAGATATATCGTACGAGGGAGCCTTAACCGTCCACAACTGATTCAATTCATGGATTAGGGGTTGCAGAAACACATCAAGTTTGTCTTTTGGTTTCTTTGGTCCTGGTACAAGAACGCTCAGGAATTGGACCCTAATTATGTAATCATTACTAATTTGGACCCTAATTATGTAATTATTACTAAATTGGACCCTAATTATATAATTATTACTAAATTGGACCATAATTGTGTAATAATTACTAAAATAACCCCTAATTAATTGATTATTCTTAAATTGGCCCCTAATTGTGTAATAATTACTAAAAT
>BMAC01000078.1:863352-876378 GCA_014905375.1 Phtheirospermum japonicum
CCGTGATTCCACGACGCCGAGGCACACCCCTCCCCGCCCCGTTCGTGAAATAATGTGATTCGTTTCTATTTTTTTTTTTTACTAATTCTTCTATTTTTTCGAGTTTTTTTATATTTTTTTATTTAAAATCGGAAAAAAGTAAGAAACGCGTACTAAACGATCGACGCCCGACCCCCGTGGTTCCACGACGCCGAGACGCACTCCTCCTCCAATATGCAAAAATCACGACGCTACGTCGCTTCGCGTTTCCAACCGAAGGAGTTCATCGATCGATCGTATCTTATTGTTGGTCGAATCCCACGATACGTGTGGATACGCACGTGCTCGTTGGTATTTTTCGATCGAAATCGGGTCAAAACCACCCCACGTGCTTAAGATGATAGGATCGGTTTCGTTTTTACGATTTTTCTATTTTTTTCTATTTTTTTTCGATTTTTTTTTATTTTTATGAAAGTTTCAAGGGAATCTAAAATCCCTCGGAATTCCGAGGGATTGCAATATTCCCTCGACTTCATTACGAGGGAGTTTGGATTCCCTCGAAAATTTCAAAAAATAAGAAAAATCGAAAAAATTAGAAAAAAAAAGAAAAAAAATAGGATTTATTTTCGGGACGCCGAGGCGCATCCCTCCCCGCCCCGGTCGTAATTTTTTGGGTTTTCTTACTATTTTTTCTATTTTTTTGAGCTTTTTTCTATTTTTCATCTAAAATCGAAAAAGAATATAAAACGCCTACGAAACAATTGACGCCCGACCTCCGTGGTTCCACTATGCTGAGGCGCACCCCTCCCCGCCCCGGTCGTGAAATGATAGGATTCGTTTCTATTTTTTTACTAATTCTTCTATTTTTTCGAGTTTTTTTCTATTTTTTATTTAAAATAGGAAAAAAATAGAAAACGTGTCCTAAACGATCGACGCCCGACCCCGTGGTTCCACGACGCCGAGACGCACCCCTCCTCCAACATGAGAAAATCACGACGCTATGTCGCTTCGCGTTTCCAACCGAAGAAGTTCATTGATCGATCGTATCTTGTTGTTGGTCGAATCCCACGACACGTGTGGATACGCACGTGCTCGTTGGTATTCTTCGATCGAAATCGGGTCAAAACGACCCCACGTGCCTAAGATGATAGGATCGGTTTCGTTTTTACGATTTTTCTATTCTTTTTATTTTTTATGAAAATTTCGAGGGAATCCAAAATCTCTCGGAATTCCAAGGGATTGCAATATTCCCTCGGTTTCATTCCGAGGGAGTTTGGATTCCCTCGGAAACTTCAAAAAATAAAAAAATCGAAAAATTAGAAAAAAAATAGGATTTATTTCGGGACGCCGAGGCGCCACCCCTCCCCGCCCCGGTCGTAATTTCTTGGGTTTTCTTACTATTTTTTCTATTTTTTCGGGTTTTTTTTTTTTTTCATTTTTCTATATTTCTTACCGAATTTTTTTATTTGACCTCGTGTGGTAGTAGTGGGTCTTCTACACTTCCATAGATTAAATATGGGGTAATTTACAGTTAAAGTGATACGTGGTAATTGGTATCCTCAACTAATTTATTATTTTTTTTAGTTGACCTCGTGTGGTAGTAGTGGGTTTTCTACACTTCTACAGGATTAAATAAGGAGGTAATTTTACAGTTAAAGTGATACATGGTAATTGGTATCCTCAACTAATTTATTATTATTTTTTGATTTTTTTTTATTTTTAAAAAATCTCGAGGGAATTCAAAATCCCTCGGAATGAAACTGAGGGATTTCGTATTCCCTCGAAAACTTTTAAATTTAAAAAAAAATTAAAATAATATATTCCGAGGGATAGACATTTCCCTTGGTTTTCCGAGGGCTTTATTCACTCGGAATGAATTCCCTCGGAAATCCGTCGATTTTTGTCTTCGGTAATTAGGGTGGAAAATAATGGTTCCAGAATTTGGAGGGTAATTCCGAGGGAATCTCTTGCCCTCGGAAAAAATCAAGGGATTTTGATGTCCCTCGATTTTTCCCTCGGGAAATTCCGAGGGAAGACAGTTCCCTCGGTTTTTCCCTCGGAAAACTGCTTTTTTTTTGTAGTGTCTGCTCGTAGAGTTGTCCTAGTCATACTCATAAACTAAACTCGTAGGTATGTCTCGATCCAATTTGATTTTCTATCACACGTCTCTTTAATCCAGTTGCTCTCCGCAACGCCATGTTTCTCGATCTCAATTTGCCATTCACACTTAAAATCTTCAATCAACTAGCCTTCCATTAATAACTATAAAAAAAGGTACAAAAGTCGTGAACCTTCACGTTCTGATTACAATTTCTATTCAAATGTCATCCACATAGTCGGTGTATTGCATTAGGGAAAACCTCTCTAATGGCATGACGTATCGCTTTGTCTTGATCTGTGACAACCGATATTGGTGCCTTACCGTCCATAATTGCAAGAAATGTCTTAAGCAACCACACATAGGATTCAGTAGTCTCATTATATATCAATAAAGCACCAAAGGTAATACTATTCTTGTTGTTTTTGATCCCCAATAAAATGACCAACGGGAAGTTATAAGTGTTTTTTTTGTAAGTACTATTCATAATAAGCACATCGTCGAACATACCATATGCTGTCCGAGAGAAACCATTACACCAAAACAACCTGCTTAATGATTCTTCATCGGTGCACATTTTCTCAATAACCAATTTAAGATTGTTCATCGGCATCCCTTTGAAAAGGGATAGAGTTTCGACGTCCCCATTGCGAATAGTGTCGATGCTTTGTTTGCCTAAGAAGTTGTCACCTGCTTTTCTATCGAATATAACATCTGTAGGACCGCCTTGAACATATTCCAGATAATTTAAACTTTGGCATGGGTAGATACCTACATCTCGTAGCAAGCTTAGCATCGCCTTTGGAGGTGCTGATATGTATATGAAAATATAAAGGGACCATTAATTTAACAGGCTATGAAGTCAAGAAATGAGTCACAATAGTCGATAACTTAACCTTCAAAGATTATGTCAGCCATCTAGTTTTTTCTTAGCTTATATATTTATTTATTTTTATTGCTTCTCTAACTCCACCAATAAATGGTTATTTAAGATCTTTTCATGACATTCACAAGTAAATAAGTGTGTTGAGGAATTTATTCTTGACAATAATTCCTATTTTATTACTTGCCTTTCTTGGGCACAAAATAAGTTAGGAAACTAGATTTAGGACAATATTATGTTTCCTAGTTTATGCACAAGACTTTAATTATTCCTAGATTGTGTTTAGAATTTGTTTTTAGGATTTTACCAAGTTTAGGATTCTAGGTTGTCTATTTAAGACACAAGAACTCCTAATACTTGGAGATTGGACGCACGGATTTTTGAGAGATCAAGACGCACGGAATTCTTGAGAGAAGGACGCACGACGCAAGACGCAAAGAAGAAGAACACGAATAAGTGATATCTACTTGGAGCCAACGTTCGTGATAAACAAGATCTTTGGAGTTGCGTGACCGACGAAGAAGATCTTGCCATTCCGGCAACAAGTATTTAGTATCAAGTTTCTTGATATTTAGTTTTCATATATTACTTTATATTTTGTATTGAACTTAAAAGGAAAGTAATATAGTTTCGGGTTTGTACACCCAAGTTCACAAGTACTTTTACTTGTGAACTGATTTTGTTTAATCGTGTTCTCGTATTTTAATTTCCGCTCCATAAATTTAATTTACTCTGGTCGATGTTGTTAACTGATGTTGGTAACATTGATTAACAACATCGTGAATCTGAGAATTATTCTTATATCCATAGACCTTCTAATTTTACAATTGGCATCTAGAGCGGGTTACTTAACCTTTTAAGTATTGATCCTTATTTTTAGGTGCTATGGATGCTCAAGGCAACCCAAGGCCTTTAGTCCTTAATGGTGAGAATTACTCTCTCTGGAAACAGAGAATGAGGTGTCACTTGAAGAGCATGGATGAACGTGTTTGGAAGACCGTCCTTGTTGGATGGGAAAAGCCACGTGTCACGGATGGCAAGGGGATACCATTCCCAAGAAAGAGGAAGATTGGACTGCTGACGAAGCAGCTACTGCAAATTGGAACTCTAAATGCATCAACACCTTGTGTGGCTATGTAGATGCAAGCTACTATCGAATCATCAAGAATTGCGAGTCAACAAAGGATTCATGGGACGCACTCCAAAGGGTGTGTGAAGGAACAGCAAGCGTGAAGAAATCCAGACTAAGAATGCTCTTTCCACATTCGAGGCTATGAGAATGGATGAGAAAGAATCGATCATGGACTACTCTGTGAGATTGTCGGAAATAACAGAGGAGTGCAGAGAGCTGGGTGAGCCCATAACTAATTCCCGTCTTGTAGGAAAATTGCTAAGATCCATTACGAAGAATTATAGCATGAAGGTGGTGGCAATAGAAGAATCCAAGGATGTTGATAACATCGATTTCAACACCTTAGTTGGAAACCTCAAGCAATACGAGATGGAACACGTCACCTCCAGCTTGAAAGAGAAGAATGTTGCTTATTCTTCCGATTCAATTGCAGTCGATGATGAGGATGACGAGGAATTAGATTTTAATGGGATTATTAAAAGGATGGAGTCGACTACTCTCGAAGAAGATGAACTGACCCTTGTGACTCAACGCTTCAACAAATTCTTGAAGAAGAACAACAATTCTGGAAGCTCAAATACAAGGAACAGGACACAGACATCCACTCCAAAGTTTACTGGACGTACTCTTCCACGATCTCAGTCCACAAATTCAATTTCCAATGTGTCAAGTTCTACAAAACCACTCAACGAGATACAATGCCACYAATYCAAAGGTTGGGGACATTARAAGAATGAGTGTCCCAARACTCTTAGAAAGAAAAGCATGGTCGCTACTGACTTTACTGAAGACTTCAATGATTCCGAGTCAATTGATCCAGTCCCAGCCTTATTCACCCATGTTGTTTGGGACGACAATATCCATGTTGGTTTGCTTGCAGATAACATCTTGTGCCTGAATGCTGAGACCACTGACTATTATGAGGAATACGAACAGCTGAGTGTTGACCACAAGAAATTGTTTGTCAGTTGGAGTAAACAGGTACTCAAAGCAAAAGATCTCGCAAAAGAAGTAGAGAAGCTAACAAGGAAAAGGAGGATCAGATTGACATCATTGTCCGGCTGGAAACATCTCTCACCAAGAAGGATACTGAGCTTGAAAAAATAAAGAATGAGCTGACCACTGTTCGAGGAACCATTTCAAATCTAAACAAAGGTAAGGCGAAGCTTGATGAAATTTGCAGGTTAGCTTCCCAGAGTCCTCTAAGCATGGAATAGGTTTCAAGCCAAGTCAGCCAACGCAAGTGTCGAGTCAAGAACGAGAATCTTCCAAACGTCACAAGAAGAGGAGGAGACATTTCGTGTGTCATCATTGTGGAGAACCAGGGCACATTCGGCCCTTTTGCTGGAAGATCATTGGCGAGAGAAGACATTTTCAGAGAAAAAATGTGACTGTCAAGTCCAATGTTGGTAATCGCGCTACCAACATCAGATACAAACAAGTGTGGGTAAAGAAAAAAAGCGTCAAGTGCAATATGATACATACCTCCCTGAAGTCTCTTGTCCCTGGAGCCTGGTATTTTGATAGTGGATGCTCGAAGCATATGACAGGCTCAGAAGAATTGCTTTCGAATATTGTCAAATTTAGAGGTGGAAAAGTGAAGTATGGAGGAGGCGCAAATGGCCAAATCATTGGCCAAGGGACTCTCCATGTTCCTGGCGTTGTAACACTGGAAAATGTGCTGCTAGTAGAAGGACTTATTGCAAATTTGATCAGCATAAGTCAATTGTGCAACGGAGGGTTCAGCGTTAAATTCAACCGAGAAAAATGTGAGGTTTATGAGGAGAATGGATCGTTTATTCTCACCGGGAAAAGAACTTCAGATAATCGCTACCAAATTCATAGTGATGCTTTTTGCAGGTTGTCCCAATTTAGTGATGCAGAACTATGGCATCAAAAGCTTGGACATGTAAATTACAAGATGGTGGACAGGTTGGCCAAGGAAGAAGCTGTGAGTGGACTGCCTAAGCTCAACACCAAGATCATTCCGGTGTGCGAGGCATGCCAAAAAGGGAAACAGGTCAGGGTGCCACATCAAGTCCAACAAAGTCTCACTACATCATCTTGCTTTGAATTGCTTCACATGGATCTCATGGGACCACTTGAGGTTGAGAGCCTTGGTGGTAAGAGATATGTTTTTTTTATTGTTGATGATTTTTCTAGGTTTACTTGGGTAGAATTTCTAAAAGAAAAATCTGAAACGTTTGAGGCTTTCAAAAAACTTGCAAAGAAGCTATGTGTAAGGTTTAATGTGAAAATTGGTAGGATTAGAACTGATCATGGAAAGGAATTTGAAAACGCATCTTTTCTGAAATACTGCACTTATGAAGGTATTAGTCATGAATTTTCTTCTCCAATTACCCCTCAACAAAATGGCGTAGCTGAACGTAAGAATAGAACTCTAGCAGAGATGACTAGAACTATGCTCATTTCTAATGGGATAGCTAAACGATTTTGGGCTGAAGCAATGAACACTGCATGTCATATCACGAATAGGGCTTATTTTAGACCAGGTTCATGTGAAACTCCCTACGAATTGTTGATTGGGAAGAAACCAAACTTGAGCTATTTTCATATTTTTGGATGTATTTGCTATATGCTTAACGATAGAAATCATCTTGCTAAACTTGACTCAAAAAGTGATAAATGCATTTTCATGGGTTATTCCCAAAATAGTCATGCATATAGGTTGTTTAACCTTCAAACTCGAAGTATGTTTGAGTCAGTAAATGTCAAGTTTGATGATCTAACGAGTGGAGTCAAGCCTGTCGAGGATAATGATCTGGTTTATGATCAAAACCCTCAAGGTAGTGTCACTCCTACTTCAGTTGATGGTGCAGGTATTGAGAACAAAGATGCAGCTGCTAAACTCAGAGATTCGAGTGATGTTGATAACCATGTTGATACTGGGATACCAACATCGGTACCAACATCGAGCCAAGTTGCAGAATCTGATTCTGATTCAGAGGAAGAAGATCCAGCAGATCCCATTGATCTTCATCAGAGGGACATTCCATCCAGAATCCAAAAAAACCACCCTGTGGGCCAAATCATTGGTGATATGGATGAAAGAAGTACAATACGAAGACAAATAAATTTCAAAAAAATGGTCAGGTATGTATGTTTGTCTACTAATTGTTCTAAGATTCGTGAGTCTTTGTACATTTCTGAAATAGAGCCCATGCGCGTGGAGGATGCACTCAAGGATGAGTTCTGGATTCGGGCTATGCAAGAGGAGTTGGACCAATTCGCCAAGAATGATGTGTGGGATCTTGTTCCACGGCCAGAAAATGCTCACGTGACGGGAACCAAGTGGATATTCAAGAACAAGATTGATGAAGCAGGAAACATTGTGAGGAATAAAGCTCGACTTGTCGCACAAGGGTATACGCAAATTGAAGGCATTGATTTTGATGAGACTTTTGCCCCTGTTACTCGAATTGAGTCGGTAAGACTTTTGCTTTCTATTGCTTGTTATATGAAAATTTCATTGCATCAATGGACATTAAGAGTACTTTTTTAAATGGGGTCTTAAGTGAAGAAGTATATGTTGAGCAGCCTAAAGGATTTGTAGATTCTCAAAAACCTGATTTTGTTTTAAAATTGAAAAGGGCTCTTTATGGTTTAAAACAAGCTCCTAGAGCTTGGTATGAAAGGCTAACTCAACATTTGCTTTATTTGAACTTTAGACGAGGGGAAGTTGATAAAACTTTGATTCTTCTTAAATCCAACAAGCACATCTTAATTGTCCAAATTTATGTAGACGATATTATTTTTGGATCCACTAACGAGCAGATGGTCAAGGAGTTTGTCACTCGAATATCTGATACGTTTGAAATGAGCATGGAAGGTAACCTCTCGTACTTCCTTGGTTTACAAATTAAACAACTTGATGACGGTATTTTTCTTTCCCAGACTAAATATGCAAAGAACTTAGTCAAAAAGTTTGGGTTAGAAGGTGAAACTGTCAAGAAAACGCCACTGGGCAAAACTGTGAAGCTGTCCAGAGACGATGTTGGTAAGGGTGTTGATAACACCATGTATAGGAGTATGATAGGGAGTTTGTTGTATTTGACATCAAGTAGACCAGATATTATGTATAGTGTGTGCTTATGTGCTAGATATCAGTCTAATCCAAAAGAGTCACACTTGAAAGCGGTTAAAAGAATTATTAGGTACATTGCTGGTACAATTGAGCTAGGTGTGTGGTATACTAAAGATACTGGTACTGAACTTTTAGGATTCACTGATTCGGATTGGGCTGGGGATGTAGTAGATAGGAAGAGTACAACTGGAGGATGTTTTTTTCTGGGTAATAATCTAATTTCTTGGTACAGCAAAAAGCAACATTGTATTTCTCTATCTACAGATGAAGCCGAGTACATTGCAGCTGGAAGTGCGTGCACACAACTACTGTGGATGAACCAAATGATTAAAGACTATGGTCTGCAGAGTAGTATCTTGACGGTGTTGTGTGACAATTCCAGTGCCATTGACATCTCCAAAAATCCAGTCCAGCATTCTCGAATCAAACACATTGACATAAGGTACCACTTTATTCGAGACCTAGTTGAGAGGAAGATTGTTAGCCTTGAACATATTTGAACTGATAATCAGCTGGCTGACATCTTCACGAAGGCATTAGATTATGAGACCTTCTCTCGTTTGAGAAGAGATCTCGGTATGTGCATTGTCTAACCAATGTTGGTTTGTGATGTTGTGACACTACTTTTCAACATCAGTCACAACATCTGTATAATTTTGCATGCATTTTTGTCTTTCTTTTCATACATTATACTAATGCATTGAGTTTCATTGAAAGTGCAATAAGGTCCTCTGTTGCAATGAAGGTAATGACAAAAAGAACCAACCTCTTCAAAATTAGGTGATTGTGGGACTTGCCCGCGAAAACTGGTTTTCTCCCAGGTCCAAAAACAAGAGGTGTTTAACAGCAATTGCTGAAGATTAAAAGATTTAAATCCCTTCAAGGATGAAGAAAATCTGGACTCAAAATGCTCCAATCTTTAAAAATCGCCTTCTTGAGAGATTTTGACGTAGTCATTAACTTGGGTTAAGGGGTAAGTTTCCATTGACTTCACCTAGGGCAATGTTGGTTTATAATGTTGTTAGTAATAAAAAGCAACATTGGATCAAAACACTGAAATCATAATGTGTTCTGTTTTAACCTTTTAGGTCATGATTTTTAGGCATTCCGTAGGACATTCATACTTTGTGAAGATGTCATCTTGCTGTGCGTTTTGTTTCTTGTGTTTTATCTTGCTTGAAATCTCTTAATTTTGTTTCGAATTGAGCTAACCAAGTGTTTCAGTGGAGTTATAATCGGACAGTTGGATAGGTAATAATGAGGTGAATTTGGTGAGTGAAAATTAACATTGCACAAGATAGGTACAACTGTGCTGATGGTTCATTAAAATCAGTTTTGTATTTACGGCCTATTTTGTAGATTTAGTTGTGCAATTTTATTTAAAAAAAAAAAGGGATTATGGAAAGAAGATAATGGGCGTGTTAATGAAATCATGTGGCCTAATTTGAGGGGGAGTGGTGCTTTTTTATAAAGGAATTAAAAATCGTGTTTCAACTCCTAAAAACAACCGATTAATTTTTTTTGGAATTTTCCTTTTATTTCTACCCTCTCTCTCCTAGTGCAATGGTCATTTTTTTTTTTTGGGATAAAAAGCTGCTTCCTTTTTACCGTTTGCTCACAATTCCAAAAACCCCTTTTCGAATTACAACTCTCATAATCCTTATTCCTCTCAAATTCTCTCGATTTTTCTTTGGTTGTGTGTTTCTGTGAGATTTTGCAGGATGACTAGCTCTCCACCGCCGTCTGTCCCAGAACTGCTAGAAGAGGTTCGGCGCTCCGGTTACCAGGTCTCGCTGCCGTTCCCAAAAATTCGTGGCCTTGATATTCGTGAGGAGATTGGTGGTGGTAGTTCTTCAAACCCACCACTATCAACATCGCCACCACAATCGCCAGCGCCTATTTCTCTCACTGCCGTGCCTGTTTCATCGCCGGTCGATGCTACGCCGTTGCTCAAGTGTTCCCTGGACTGCCCGGGAACGAAATTGACGTCGATAATCCCCCCGATTTAGCTTTTGTGGCTGAGACCTTTGGCTGCGTGGGGAACCCAACCTTGAAGCGGTCTAGGCGCTTGCGCAACATACCGCCCGACGTTGTGCCGCCCGCGATCCCAAAAAGCAAGGCTGGTCCGCGTCGCCACATGCCTATCGAACACATGAATCTCCAAGAGGATGTTTTTGTGGAGTCTGACCCTGATGATCATGATTTTGAGCCTACTGCTCCGATTGCCGGAGATGTGCCGCCGTCTGCTTCTGCTCCCAGTCTACCGGAGAAGACGAGGTTTACTCGCCGGAAACAGCTTGTACGTAAAGCTGATAGGAGACCCAGCCTGACGAAGGATAGTGTCTCTCCCAGCCAGGCAAAGGTCAAAGTTTCTCCTGGATCAACTGCTACTGAGTACTCTTCGCCCCCTTACACTGTACTGGACTTTATCACTGGCGAGGTTACAAGTTCTGCCAAGTCGCTTGCCGATGATCCCCCGCCATCTCCAGTTCGTGCTGCTACGCCTGAATTTGACACATGTCTTTTTGAGTATTCGCCTGAATCATCATTTGATGTGCCCTTGAAAGATATTCTTGCTGCATGCAAAGAGGACAAGAAGAAAAAGAAGGCTGCTGTAAAGGACGATGTTGCTAGTCATGTTGGTAGTTCCTTACCAACATCGCGTCGCTCGCAGTCTGTTTCGTCCTCCCGCACTGCTTCTGTCCCAAGGACCTCTCCTACTCCATCTCCGTCCTCTACTAATGCATCGGCTCAATCCAAGTCCTCTTCAGGACCAGCTACTACTATGCCCGAGCTTGAAGACATGGTGCCCTTTTCGGAGAGATTCATAACTGCCGAGGCTGCCGAGCTATTTGATGCCTACCAGAGTCGTCATATGATTGCCGAGAAACGAGTTCCGGTTGAACTTTTTGAGAAGCACAATCTCATTGCCTATCTCCGACACAAAGGTATGTATTCCACCGTCTCCAAGGCCATGCCTTTTGTGCGTGATGTTGTTGTCGAGTTTTTTTGCCAATTTGTTACCCTCTATGGTTGATTTGGAATCAGTCAATTATGGTAAGGTGTTTGTAACGCCCCGATTTCACTTTAGTTTAAGAATGATTTATATTTTTAAAATAATTAAATATAAGAAATCTTGGCGTCACAATAAATGTCATTTCCGTAATTTTAATATAAAAGATCAAACGAAATTAGAAAATTTTCTTTAGGTTCAAAATCACGCAGCGGAAAATAACATTCATAATATAAATATCTAAAACTCCACCAATGGAAAATAATTTAAAAACACGCATTTATGTCTAATTCGACTTGTAATCAAAACAATAAAATAATTTAAAAACATAAATTCAGTATCAATGTTTTATTCATTTCCTCGTCTCCCATTCACTCGATATCGTCGTTGGTACCTGAAAAAAAATATCGTTGATTTGGGATGAGCTCAACGTACTCAATAGTTACACCGACATTTCCATGCAAAATCATACAACTTAAATATAGCACAATTAACCATAGAATTCGCAAATTCTAACGTCGAAAAATAGTTGACTGCAGCTAAAACGCGGCGAGTTTCCTCGATGACACTTTAGGTCATAGGCACATAAGGCCCCTGGTTTTAATCAATAGGTATAGCACGCCGGGATGAACCCGATGACAATTTTTAGTCACAGACAACTTTAGGTCTACGTCTATATTAGATTTTATAAACATCGAACTTCATGATACACATAGCACGTAGATTTAAGCATGTAAAATTGAACATAGATAAGTCGGTGGTCCCTACCTCGTAAAATGCCGTGGAAAGTCGAGTGAATGCACGTATTGAATCCTAAGTCCCCTTAATGCTCGTCACCTAATAAATTAGAAAATGCATTTAATTAGTATTTTCATATTTAATATTCATACTAATAATAATAATAATACTAATAATAGAAAAGATAATAATAATAATAATAATAATAGTAATAATAATAATAATAATAGTAGTATTAATGATAATAATAATAATGATAATAATAACTATAATAATAATATAAACAATAATAATAAAAAAAAATTGGACTGAAAGTATTTTATAAAATGTGTTTTGGGGCTGGATTGGGGGTTATTGGAAAACTGAGGGCTCAATCGAAAAGATGGAAAGAGGCTGGGGGTTCAATTGGAATTTTGGGAAAGTGGCTGGGTAATAAAGGTAAGGCCCAGCCCTTTTTCTCGTCAAACCCGTCTCCTTCATTCCATTTCTCTTCCCCAAATCAAAAATAGCGCTGCTCATCCCCTCCCATTCCTCGGCCAACGACGACAGCAGCAATTGAGCGGCGGCGGCGGCGCTCAGGCTTCGTTCTCCCTCTCTCTGGGCCCGAGCGACTTTTAACTCGGGGTCTTGGTAGGTGGGGCGACGGGCACCGGCGGTTGAAAATTGGGGGTGGCGACTATCGACGGGCGGACGGCGGTCTAGTCCCGAGCTCGTCGCCATAATACAAATTCCTAATTTTAATTATTAAATAATTTAAGAATGCTACTTAAACGAATTTATAATTCGTTTTCCAAATAAAATTATATTATCAATTTCTAAGAAATTAATATAATTATTTAGTGATTTAATTATTTATTTAAATTACTATTAAGTCGGTTATGAAATAATTTCGATTTCTAAAATTATTATAATTTATCTATACTATAGTTATTATAAATAATTTAAAACTCTAATTAAGCGAATTTATAGTTCATTATAAATTTCTAAGGAACTATTATAATTAATTAGTAACTTATTAATTTAATTAAATTACTAATGAATTGTCCATGAAATAAATTTTTATTTATAGAATAATTAC
>BMAC01000078.1:876556-895464 GCA_014905375.1 Phtheirospermum japonicum
CCTTGCCGATATCACAAATCGCCAACACCAAACGTTTGCCCGACGAGTCCAGGGCCCGATTATCTCCAACCCAACGAACCCCACGGCAAACCGTTTCCGCCAGTCACAGCAACGTCGCCCAAACCGGCAAATCCTAACCCGTACGCCACCCAACCGCCAATTCGACAGCCACGTCAAACCACCACCGCCACCCAACATTCCCCACGTATTCAACATCATCGTCGCCACCAGCCAACCCACCAAACAGCCGTGGCCCGACTTCCGGATCGCCGAGCCCCGATCAACAGCCAACTACGGACCCCCGAGAACCAGCCCAGACGCACAACCCGAAGTCCAAGCCCGACAACCACGAACCACAACCACCGGCCGAACTGCCACTCAGCCGCATCAAAGCCACGGTCGTTTTCCAATCGCCGAGCCCCCATCACTGCCACCACCACGGCAAACCGTCCGACACCGAACCACCGCCACCAAACCCATGCCCGCAACCCTGTACGCCGCCCCGTCGACAGCCACACCACCACAGCCCACAACCCCCACACCTGCCACCCAACATCCTCCAACACCAAACCTCAACGCCGCCTTGCAGCCACGGCCGCCCGTTCAACACAACACCAGGCGCACCCGGTTCACGGCCCGAACCCGACGCAAAACCCAAAACCCCCGACCCACGCCATATCTCAGCCCGAGGTTTCAGTCACCACCTCCACCCCAGCTGTGGTCAGGCGCCGCCGTCATCAAATCGCGGTCGAGTCCCGTCACCACTGTGTTACTAGAATTATATTTTTAATGCATGATGAAAATTTAAATAAATAAAATAAAATGCATTGGATTATGGATGTTACAGTGTTTATGCGTGGCAAAGTTTTTTCATTCACRRCTYKGTTAATTGATGAGTTTTATGGTACTGAGTCTTACCGGGGTGACTCGACGGTGGATGATATGAATGAGGTAGTTAAGTTTCTGTCTGGTGGGATGATTAATTCTTGGTTTGAGCAGCTTCCGAATACACGTCTTTCATCTCTTCATTCTATTATGCATAAGCTTGCCATTTGTAATTGGGTCCCCTCCAAAAACACAACCTGTGTTACGCGGCCTCAGGCCCAGTTCTTATTTCGTCTTGGGAGAGGGATCACATTTAGTTTTGGTCAGCATGTTTTTGATATTATCACTAAGTTTGCCACCACGAAGTCTGCGGCATCGTTGTATTTTTCGTCTTTGATTTTCAGCTTGTTAGAGAATCAAGGCTTACAGCTTGGTCCCGAGGATGTGCTCACGGGTGAGGGTGAGTGGTTTGCCTTGCGCAATCAGCATGTTACCGGTGCCTGGGTAATTGATTTGCCCTGGCAGGCGCCTGTTTTGGCCGATGTTGCTAGTGATGTTGGTACGAGAAATCCCAACATGGTCAATATTTCTACCCAGGTTCTTCGTGCACATGTGGCTTCTATAGATTTGCAGATGAAACAGCTTAAAGCTCTTCGCACCTCTCTTTTGGAAGCCCTTTCCCTTTCTGGTCAAAAAGGGGGAGAGGAAGTTGACGCGAACATAGACGTTGACGCGCACATAGGGGGAGACACTGCTGATGGAGAAGATGTTGCTGATGTTGCCGAGAATGAGACTGCTGCTGCCGCCGCTGATACTGAAGATGATGTTGCTGCCGAAGCCTTGGCAAGCCTTGCTCAAGAGAAGAGGCGGAAGCGAATTCGAGCGCGCAACAAGGCTTTGAAGAGAATGATGAAACTGAGGGAGAAGAAGAAGAGGAAGACTAGTGGTGAAGGAACTTCGACATCTCCTCGACGTTCAAAGAGGATTCGAAGTCAATAGGTTCCTTTACTCTGTTTGTTTTGTGAAGTGTTGGTTTGTAATGTTGGTTTGAATTTTAACAACATTGGGTGTTTTGTTTAGGGGGAGTTTTCTATCTTAGGGGGAGTTAGTATTTTTATTTTCATTTGTGTTTGCGTCTTAGTGTTTTGTCCAGAAAGGCAAAAGGGGGAGATTGTTGAGGAATTTATTCTTGACAATAATTCCTATTTTGTTATTTGCCTTTCTTGGGCACAAAATAAGTTGGGAAACTAGATTTAGAACAATATTATGTTTCCTAATTTATGCACAAGACTTTAATTATTCCTAAATTGTGTTTAGGATTTTACCAAGTTTAGGATTCTAGGTTGTCTATTTAAGACACAAGAACTCCTAATACTTGGAGATTGGACGCACGGATTTTTGAGAGATCAAGACTCACGGAATTCTTGAGAGAAGGACGCACGACGCAAGACGCAAAGAAGAAGAACACGAATAAGTGATATCTACTTGGAGCCAACGTTCGTGATAAACAAGATCTTTGGAGTTGCGTGACCGACGAAGAAAATCTTGCCATTCCGGCAACAAGTATTTAGTATCAAGTTTCTTGATATTTAGTTTTCATATATTACTTTATATTTTCTATTGAATTTAAAAAGAAAGTAATATAGTTTTCGGGTTTGTACACCCAAGTTCACAAGTACTTTTACTTGTGAACTGATTTTGTTTAATCGTGTTCTCGTATTTTAATTTCCGCTGCATAAATTTAATTTACTCTGATCGATATTGTTAACTGATGTTGGTAACATTGATTAACATATTCATATACCTTCTAATTTTACAAAGTGAATAAATTATCATCACTAGACTTATAATATAAGTTAATTTATCACTCTATGTTCAATTCTTATCACTAGTCATGATTTATCATTATTATTATTATTATTATTATTATTATTAATGTATCTCTGCCTTGAAACAGCTGTATTGACATCACTGTAGCACTTTGTTTCCATTTGGAATTCCAAAAGAGGCTTCATGATCACCTTCAAGCATGATTTTTGTACTTTATATTGCACAGACACAGTTGTAGATGACATGCTATGCTATGGAGTGCTAAATTAAAAAAAAAAAAAGAATCTTTTAATTTTTTTAGATGTAATAAATCAAAACATTATGCATTAGATAATTATTTAGAATTAAAATCCCACAATGCGTGCATGGGGAAATATTTTGCTATATAATGTCAAATAAAAATTACATGCCCGTTACACTTAAGATGGAATGATATTTCCAGCGTATCAAGCGCATGTTTTTTATAAGAGTTAAAATCTGTAACCTTGTAAAAACCGGTTTGAAGATCGTGTGTAATGGGGAATCGAGTAGGGCTGTTACATTTCTTGTTCACTATCGTCTTTCGAATACGTTGGTGCCTTGGACTAAGTTCCCTTCGAAGTCCCGCATAATCACACTCCCATCCCGTGTTCTTCAAAAAATCCTTCTTAGTTGTCGAATGACATACTTCCACATTGAATCCCATTTTCCTACCATAATTAACGTAAAAATCATACGCTTCACAGTTGCATCATCTAGCAGTGTTCTTTTTCGATGTTCATCCTCGACTCTAGATTGTGAATAGTCAAAAATAATGGCCTCCTCGCCAGATGAGTTATCCATTTCAAATAACGATTATAACACCTGAATTAAATATTACAAGAAAATGAAAATTTATAAATAATTTATAAAAATTAAGCACCGTATAGAAGTAGACACTCATGAGAAGAAATCAAAGCATTAGAGAAAGAATATTATTATAAAGAATCGAACACCAATGATTTTTTACTTATTTATTTGAAATAGAGGGGGAAGGAGAAATACGCTAGGCATTTACCAATAATAATAAATTACTCTTAACTCTACGCTCCTTTTGTCTACCAAAAATAATACGATTATTACTATGACTATCATTATAATTACAGTTTGAGCATGGACGTTGGTTTCTTCTCCAAGCCCACCATTGAAGGAGGAATAAGTCATGATTGAAACCTTGGAAAGAACTATTAAGACATAAATTAATGATTATATGTAAACTTTTGTGTTGGGACTCAAAATTGCTTCTGGTGTATGTTGGCGGTGTAATGGAGGATGAACGAGGTCGCGTTTTTTTCCCTTGTCATGTGAAGATGTGGGCAAGCGTATTTAGGCTTTGTAGATTATTAATTAGGCTATGCATAGGGTTGGGATTGTAGATTAGAAGGTGACTCTGTAAGGGGGTTAAAGGGTGTAAAATTGGCTTAGTATGAAGAATTATTTAAGGACTAATTACTTGATACTCAATATGAATACCTTAGTGCATGCACCAATGACATGGAAATTGATGAAGTTTGGAAGAAGACATTTCCATATATATTACTTAAAATTAAAAAAAAAAATTCAAAAGCTTCGAATTATTGCAAACTAATAAATTAGATATAAGAATTATGAATTCAATTAAATACAAAATATTATAGATTAATATTTACCCAACTTAATATTCTTCAATTTGAATATGAAAATACAAGATCATTTAATAATATTTGTGATTTTGTAGACAATGTGCATGGTTAATATTCTCAATTTTTATAAGTTTGTATATAATATTAATAACAAATTTAAATTTGTACATTGAAATACAAAAATATTGAATAACAGCATGAATACATAAATGGTGAGTAGACAACGATACAATGCACAAGTTGAAAATACGACTTCTCTTGAAGTTTGAACATTTAGATTTAGTAACAAAATAATCTCACAAATATTTGGTAGGTTTGTCTTTGGATAAAATCCCATGTAACACACAAGTGTAAAGTATTACATATTTAATAAAATATTGTTTATCAGCATTGTTTTAACTGTTGATATATTATAAGGCTATTATGTAGCAGAATAATCCCTCATTAAATGAAATTCATTATAATTAGCATGAAATTGAGGGTACTATAATTTTAAAGAACTGATTTAATTCAAACGTATGAACGAATGGTTTAGTGGAATCCGTAGGATTCAATATTAATAATTGATTAATACAAATTTGTCTTGATTTTAGTTAGTATTTTAGTTCGGTTTTATTATTGTTTTTAATGAAATAGATTGAGCATATTTTCGTATTTTCTTATCTCCAACTTGTTTTATCGTGTTATAATTATAATTAATTAATTTTATGTTTATTTTAGGTATTTTGAGGTATTTATTAATTTACGTAGTCAAGGATGGTCCAACGATTGGAGTTTCAGCGAAAACGGGCCACGATTTGAAGAATTTGAAGCTGCCGACTTTCTATATGGGTTTTTCATCTGTAACCGTTATAGTATCCCTGGACGAGTGCTGCCGACCAGACCTGTCGAGCGCTGCCGACCAAGCCTGCCGAGTCCTGCCGAGCGCTGCGCACACCTGCGACCAGTCCGCCCGCGTCGACCCGTTTACGTCAGTTGACTCCAGAACCGTTATCGAAACCCTGATCGACGCCAATGCCCCCAAACTCTCTGTAGCGTCGATCCGAACCGCGTCAATCGACGCCCAGTCGACGCGACTGCCCAGAAAATGCGTTTTTATGATTTCTTGCTACCCAAGACTTCCCACAACTATAAATACCCTATGTATTTCTTTTTTTAGATACACAATCATATTTCTAGGTTTTTAAGGCCTCTTAGGGGCTGACAACCCCAACGAGTGCCATTTAATTTCCTAGTTACTTCTCATAAGTACTTAGTTTTAAATTCTTAGTTTTAGATTAGTTCTTAGATATTTTAGATAGTTTAGATTCAAGATTCACTTGCGGGACGCTGCAACTTTCGTCATAGTTTAATTAGTAAATCTTTAATTCCTTTCGTTTTAATTTAGTTTAATTAGTTCTTATGCTTTTCAATTCTTGCTTGATAGTTTAATTAAGAATAATTCAATCTTCAAACAAACCCCCCCATGTATGATGAATTGCATGATCTTGGTGATTTTGGATTGATGATTGTGATGAGATTATTATGATGATATTGATGAGATTGATTGACTAGATCTAACGGGTCTAGAGCCTAGAATCATCGTGAACCATCAATTGGGGTTTTCCCAAGAGATCGTGGAAACGATTCGAAGCTCTAGAACCCTAGTTTTCTAAATCTTTTCAAAACCCTTATATTTCATTATTTTTCGTTTAGATCAATTTATTACTTTTATGTGTTTAGATTAGAATTTTATTTTATTTCGTATTCGTAAACAAACAAATACAAAATGAACTTTCGAGCTTAGTTTTCCTCGAGAGATCGACTCGATTCAACTTACCAACCTACATGCGGACTCGTACTCTTGCGAGCGAACTTTTGAATAATTGAAAAATATTTATAAAGGAACACAAAAGTTCGAATCAATAATAAAAATGAGGAAAGTTTTAAAAGCCACATAATGCTTGTAAATAATTATTGAGTCAAAAAATAAAAAATATTTGTCTACAACTATTGTGGTGCATAATTTGCTGTTTTTAATTTTTTTACAACAAACAAATGTGTATATGTGAATTAAGTCAAATTTATTGTTAAATATATTTAAATATTTTATTTATACAGTATTATAATTGTAGCAGTCTAATATTATATTATTTCATAATATTTATGTTTTTTTATAGATTTTTTGATATATCATTAAGAATATATACTCATTAAGAAATAATACCTAATTTAATAATAATAATAATAATAATAATAATAATAATAATAATAATAATAATAATAATAATAATAATGATAATATACAAAAAAAACATCATATAATATAAATTTATTGATGAAAGAAAAAGAATAAGAAAAAGAAAAAAAGAAAAAAAAACTCCATTGAATTAAAAAAAAAACAAGGTAATGAACTACGCTCACGACCTGGGCCAATTCGGTCAAAGATCAAAGCACGGGGCAAGGTCATGTCCATCACGCAACACAACCCATAGCCCAATAGGGACCAATAGTCCTTCACTGACCCAGGGGTTGATTCCAATAGTTGTCCATCTGTGCCACCCCAAACCACTGTTGCATCCGTCATACAACCACCAACAACCATCTGACATGCGAAGTCCTAACACATAAATGTTAAGTTGGATGAAAAGCTTTTCTAAAAATTACCAGAGTGGATTTTTTCATATGGAAAGCAATTACAGTGGTATATATCCACAATATAGAGTAAGTGGGTCATTTACATACTAGTGTATAAGGCTCCTGCGATCGTTATCTGGTATGTCAAAATTAGCTTGATATTTAGCTACAACGTAACTCATGAACACCATTTGTTCATATTGATCAGCAACATGAACTAGGAACCTGATTCAACCAAAAGATTGGTGCTTCAAGAATAGGGGGTACTAACCCTATACGTATGATCATCGACCTGAATAACCTCGAATAATCGTGCAGTGACCTGATTGATCTCCAAGGGACTCCTATCGACCTGTTAGATCCTGCAAAATAAACATCCAAGGCAGAGAATGGCCATGGTGTAGGCCCTCCGATGCCTAAGTTAGATAGGTCTTAAGAAATAGGGGAGAGCATTTTAAATGAGAGAGATCTCAAAAACGTAGGATGTAAATAATCAACTTAGAGAGAGAGAGAGAGAGAGAATGAGGTCCGAGTCCTCTTTATATAGATAAGAGAAGTATTCCCAATCTAGGGTCTCCCTATCCTACCATAAATAACACAACCGACTTAGAATTGGGATTCTACCTATATACTAAATTCCCATAAATAATTGAACTCTTGCTGAATTACTATATTAGTCGTGGGCCAATAAGCCTGTTCATAGGATTCAATCCGCCAGGACCCCATAGAGTAACCCATATTAATCTGCCAAAACCCAAAATCATGAAGCCCAACCTCAACGCCGAGCTGGTATAATAAAGTTCATATCAAAAGAGGTCGCTACCTCATATAAGATCTCGCTACTCCTATGCAACAGGTCGCTTCCCTTCCAAACAGCTCGCCCAGCTCCCCAAAGGATTGCTCCTTATAAGAAATGAGGTCGCTTACCGAAATTACTTACTAAGATCCTCATAAATACCTGCATGTTAGCGACGTGGATATTTGATGTCGTATCAGCTAGTCCCCCACATTTTGCTTGATTGAGGTAAGAAATCAAGTAGAATGTAATCATGAATTAAATCCCAAAAGTCAATCCATCATACTCCTCTGAAAAGCGTGAAACCATCAACCATCACTTCTCACTTAATAACATTAAATGCACTTTTGTTGTATGTCGGACACATGTCACTAACCCAATACCTCGTAATATATTTAATCTTGTGGACCTAAAAACGAAAGGCCCACAATAAACCCTACCAACTTTCCCACCTTTTGAAAAACCTTTCTGTCCTTTCAGCTTGTCGCCACCCAAAACACACAAAAATACATTTCCCCTTCATTTTTCCACAAGCAAGAACAAAAATACTCCATTTTGCTTTGCAAAAAACCCCTTGCGAAATCCTGAAAAAACTGCGTCGCATCATCATCCATACCAGATTCACCGATCAAGAGGATGAGTAATTCTCCCTAATCCTTCATTTCGATAATAATTACTCTAATCTTTATTGCTAATTGGTTTCTTGCTAAGTGTGATGTCTTTGTCCTTCCCCTTTCACTAATTGACGATGAATAAAGCTCCATCCTCCTCCATTACCCAGAATCCTAACCCTTCAAACCCAGACTTACCATCTGATACTGAATTGACTGAAATCCCTCTTAAGAGACCTAGCCGAAAAGGCAGAGTACCCATACTTCCACCCACTCTAATTGATGAACCGGAGGGAAATATTCCTTGGACCGAGCTCGAGGCTCAAACCAGAGCTTTAACCGAATAAATCCCTGAAGGCATCCTTGAAATGCCTTCAACTTCTGAACCCAAATATTTTCTCGCTAACCCAATAACCATAGTACCAACCTCGGATCATGCCGACCTACCCACACTTTCTCAAGATACTAGAATAACCTCACAGAACCATTGGGTGTTCCCTGATCGGAGCAATCCTGAAGAATTCGAAAAAGCACTCAACCTCCCTTAAACCACCAAAACAGTCTACCCCAATAATCTCCAAACTAACCCAGAACATCCACACCCCCCCTCCCCCACCACCACCAAAATCATATCACACTTTTTGAGGAAATCCTCAGAGCAGGGTTTAAGTTTCCTCCTCACTGGTTTTTGGCTGCCACAGCGAATAAGTATAAATTACCCCTACTTCAAATGACCCCCAACTCAATTAGGTTTTTAACTAGATATGTAATTTTGTGTGAATACTATGATGTCCAGCCTAACCCATGATTCTTCTACTTTTGCTTTCAAGTAAAATATCAAAAAAGTTCCTTCTACCTTTCCTCACGTCAGAGAACGCGCTTCTTGGTAAATCCATCATCAAAAGTGCCTGAATGGCAAAATAAATTCTTTTTATCCACAACACTGAAACCTGGACATTTTCTACCGAACTGCAAAATGTAACTCCAAAACAAGACACACCTCCTTCTCCCCCAAAACAACCTGCCCTCTACCAACAATACTCTGACTTGCTCTCTGAATGGAATAAGCGCCCATTTGATGTGGTGAGACTCACGAAGTGGGAAAGAGTGTTTTCATTTGTAGGTCTTGACTCGCGACCTACAGATCAGGATCTGACCAGATCTGAGTTCAGTAGGTCTTTGAGTTATCTCAAATTCTTTTAACTTCATCTTCCTAATAGAACAAGTTAACACACTTCTTCTTTTCTGTAGATGACATTATTGACAGCTGTGTATCATCAAGCTCGGAGAAAGGAGTTATCGTTCAGTCTGATCCAAGCCCGGTGGTGACATCGATAGCACGACCTCTGGTTTTTTATGTGGATGAGGAGCTCGGCCGTGCTATGGCCACGAAAAATGGACAGGAGGTGCCCAGTGACCTCGAAGGCCGGATGCCTCTCAGAAACATTGCAAACAAAGGAAAAGGAAAAAGAGCGGCCAGCGAGCGAACTCCTCTACGATAAATGCCCCCGATCCCTAAACGTCGACGTCTCCAAAGGGCATCCGCATCGAGTTCCTTAGACATGGAGAAAAGTCTAGCACAATGTGTCAGTGCCGACCAGTTTAAATCTCCTTCAAAAACAGATGACAACCCAGGTAATTTCAATTTTTCAGAATAAATCGTGTAAATATCCGTAATATAACACATATGAATTACTCTGTTCTTCGTGACACAGCTTGAACCTTTGGTAAATGCATGTCCAACCATTTTCTAGCGGCAACTTCTGAGAGCAAGCTATAAAAACCTGCGATGAGCTGGCAGCGCAGGCAAAAAAACAAACGCAACACTTATCTTTGACTCAAGGAGAGCTAGACAAAGCCCGCCGCCAACTGGCCACTTGGGATGAGGAGATGAATATCTCCAAAAGTCAAGTGGAACCTTAGAGGATTGGATAAAGAAATTAGAGGGGTTGTTGCAAGAAAAGGAGAGGCAACTACACGAGGTGGCCGGTATAGCTCGTTGATAAGGGGTCGCAGAAGGCCGAGAAGAAGGGTTGCTTGAGGGACGGCCTACGTTTCTATAGAGCGAGGTGGTTAAAAAGTTCACAGACGCTTACACAACTGAGCTGCTGAACGTATACCGAAATACAACTTACTATTTGGCCAAGATGGGAAGAGGAGGCCGAGAATGGGTTAGGTTTGTTTCAGAACAAATCAAGACCCAATTTATGAAGGTCAATATCTCATTTGAGCCAGATACGAAGAGCATAAATGACGAGCTAACCGACTTCTCCTTTTGGAAAGGCGACCGAAGCCAGCCCACTACAGCACAATGTGGACCCCTTGCAAGGGTAATGCTATCCGGAAGGCTGGTCTAGGTGCCGAGCTGGAGACCCCGGTGGATGAGTTGTTCACAGATTGTAATCCAGATTGATATGGCTTCTTTGTAATTCAACAATTGTCCTTCTGATTTCTTTTGAATGGCCATGTATGAATAATTTATGCCTTATTATTTTTTTTGTTGCTGAATTCTATTGTGCATGACCTTTCCTACCATAAGACAGTTGTAAAAAAATATCTCCAAACCATTTGCAAAACCGTACTTGCCTGCCATCGAGAGATCAGGTTGGAACGTATGCAGATCGCAAAGAACATCATGTAAATCAAACATACTTGGGTAATATGTAAATTAAGCATGCTCACTTTTGAAAAATTATGTAAGTCGAACATATCTCCTTCCCTTAACATCCCCGAATATGTAAGTCCAACATACTCAAGGATATACGAAAACATGTAAATCAAACATGTTCCCACATAAAACTAAGCGACAATAAATCACATAACACAAGATAACTCACATAAAACCAAATAGAATACACAGGACTAAATAGAACACATAAGACCAAACCAAGTAAAACACAACACATATAAGTCAAACATAAAAATTGAGAGGAGACATGTAAATCAAACATGTCTTTCCCCAAGACATCCTAAAATATGTAAATAAAACATACCCGAGGATACGCGAGAACATGTAAATCCAACATGTTCACACAGAAAACCATCCATTGTCCTGTCTAGACAGTCCATCGCCGATCTGATAAAAGCATTGGGATTTCTAATCATATTAACAAAAATCATAGAACGTATTCGATGCCATAAGAAATCATTTATTCATTATCGATAGATATCATTCCATGATGAGTAAAGATGCGATAAGCGCATGAATTCACCGCCGACCTAAAAGAGCGTCGATTCATGATAGCAATAATTAAAGATAACGTGATGTGGAGTATGAGCCTATCGTTCTGAGAAATAAGCGAAGTACTTCTTCAAGTGGCAAACATTCCAGCTTCTCGGTAAAGCTTTTCCCTTTGCATCTTCGAGCACGTATGCTCCTCCCTGTAATACCTTGATGACCTTGAATGGCCCTCTCCAGTTTGGATCCAACTTCGTAATGGTGTAGATTACATCAGTACGCTTCTAGACGAGGTCGCCGACCTGGAAGTACCGTTATTTAACTTTTTTATTAAAGGCCACCTGGATTCTTTGTTTGTATCTTTCTACACGTGCTGCAGCCTTATCGCGTATTTCCTCAATAGTTTTGATAGCTCTTCTAGCTAGCCGTTCATTTTGTTCCACACTGAATGTTGATAGCCGTTGTGATCCTCCCACTAGTTCTGCTGGGATGACAGCTTCCATTCCATAAACTAGGCCAAAAGGTGATTCGCCAGTAGTAGTTCGTGGAGTTGTTCAATAAGACCATAAGACAGATGCGAGATCTCCATGCTAAAGTCCTCCTACTTTCTCCAGTCGTAATTTAAATCCCAGCACAATAATACGATTAATGACTTCGACATGTCCGTTAGCTTGAGGATGTGCCACAAAGGCAAATCCTTGTTTCATTCCCATCAGTTTGTACCATTCTTGGATCATCTGCCCATTAAATTGGGTTTCACTATCCGAGACCAACACTCGCGGAATGCCATACCTGTAAAAAATAATGTTAAAAATAAAATTGACGATGTCTTGCTCGCCTATACCCGTCATAGCCTTGGCTTCAGCCCACTTCATTAAGTAGTCCACAGCGACCACCAAATATTATTTGTTGTCGAGTGTCTTTGGAAACGGGCCCACAATATCAATCCCCCATTGTGCAAAGGGGCAAGGCGAGCCCATAATCATCATATCCTCCGCGGTCACATGAATAACAGGTGCGTGCATCTGACACTTCTGACAGGTCATAACGAGTTTGCCTGCCATACTTTTCATCCCAGGCCAAAAGAAACCAGCTCGCAACTCTATTCCCACCAACTCTACTGTTCGCATGGTCACCACAATACCCTTCATGTATTTCTCGTAACACTTCCAATCCTTCTTCCTTTGCCAATCACTTCAAATATGGACCGAATCACGACCTCTTGTACAAATCTCCATTTATAGAAAAAAGAGTGCCGCTGTCTTGGTTTCCTTGGTAGATAATGATACATTTCCTGTGACCATCTTATCCAGGGTCCCACGAATCGGTGTTCGCCAATATACATTTGTGTCAATTTCCATAATTTCTTTCCCTTTGTCCACACTACTATGACTTAATTCCATTAATGTGAATTTTCTCATTTCACATGTTCCCAATGTTCCGTCCATCTTGACGAGCTAATTTGCCCACATATTATCAGCTCGGGGCAAGTGCTCTAGGTTGAACTCCTCAAATTGCATTACCCATTCCTTCAATTTTTTTAAGTGCTTCTGCATGAGCTCTTCCCTAGCCTCAAAAGACCCATCAAACCGACGAGACACCAATTGTGAGTCTGTGTAAGCCTTAATCTCTTTGCTCCCATCTCGTTCGCCATCTTTATACCTTATAACAATGCTTCATACTCTGCTTCATTGTTGGAATCCTTGAACCATAGTTTGATTTCGAAATCAATATTTTTCCCTTCTGGGCTAGTCAAAATAATTCCTAGCCCGGCTCCCGATGTCATGGTCGACCCATCTGTGTGTACCAACCACATTTTCTGTTCATTTTCCTGCTCGGCAGTGCTCACCATCTCTTGCAAAAAATCTGCCAACACCTGCGCCTTGATGGCCGTTCTAGGCTCGTATACCACATCATACTCACTGGGATCTACTGCCTATTTCACCAGCTGCCCAAATACGTTAGGATTGCTTAATACCTATTTGAGAGCTAAATTGGTGCGTACCTTAACCCTGTGGCCCAAGAAATAAAGCTGAAGCTTCCTTGATGTACAGATTAGCGCAAATCCACCCTTCTCCAATTCCAAGTAGTTCAGTTCGGCCCCTCTTAGCATCCTGCTAATGTAGTAGATGGCTTCTGCACGCCTGCGTCCTCCCTGACAAGCACTGAACTTACTGCGGCCTCTCCAACTAATATATAAAAAATTAAGTCTTCTCCCAACAATGGCTTAGTGAACAATGATATCTCTGCCAAGTATTCTTTAAGTTTGTCAAAAGCTTCTGCAACCTCCATTGTCCATTCAAACTTGGACCCTTTCTAAGTGTCCTGAAGAAGGGCACGCCTTTATCTGCCGACCTGGAGATAAAATAACTAATACCTGCAATTCGACCAGTTAACACCTGTACATCGCGTACCATTCGGGGATGTGGCATCTCCATTATAGCTCGCACTTTCTCCGAATTTACTTCGATACCTCGCTCTGTCACCATATATCCCTAGAAACTTCCAGATCGCACACCAAAAGCACACTTCTTAGGATTGAGTTTCATCCCGTATTGCCTTAGTATAACAAAGGCTTTTCACAAATCTTCCGCATGTGAAATCACTTTTTTGCTCTTTACGAGCATATCATTCACATAAATTTACATAGTGGACCCCAACAAATCTTTAAACATCTTATCCACCAGTCTTTGATAGGTCGCACCTGCATTCTTTAATCCAAACGGCATAGAGACAAAGAAGTAAGTACCGGTAGAGGTGACAAAAATTACCTTGGGTTGGTCTTCTTTAGCCAAAGGAATTTGGTGGTAACCTTGCGAAGCATCCATCATTCTTAACAGCTCGTAAACGGAGGTCGAATCCACCAATTGATCATTATGTGGCAGTGTATAGTGATCTTTTGGGCATGCCTTGTTTAGGTCCCAAAAGTCTGCGCACATCCTCCACTTCTGTTTGGGTTTCGGTACCATCATAACATTGGATAGATATTCTGGAAATTGAATTACCTGGATGTGTCCTGCTTTTAGTCATTTCTGCACCTCCTCCTCGATTACTTTATCAAGCTCTGCCCCAAAATGTCTCCTTTTCTGCCGGATAGACCTTGCTCCTGGATCAACATTCAAATGATGTTGCGCGACCTCAGGGGATACCCCTGTTAGCTCTCCCTCTCCACAAGAAAAAATATCGCAAAAGTCTCTTAATAACGTTATCAACTCGCCTCTTATGGTTTCCGTCATTTGGGTGCCTATCTTGGTAGTGCACTCCATCCTGCCTTCCTCTAGTGATATTTCTATGAGTTCTTCGTGAGGTCGAACATAATTCTCCTCTTCTTTCACTCTTTTGGAGCTGAGCATTCCTTCTCATATATCTCCCGTTATTTCTCACTTGGTTTCATTCATACCTCTCTTAACTGTCAACTGGTAGCACGACCAAGCGACCTACTATTATGATATTACTTCGCCTACTCTATCCCCAGCCGGATACTTGATACTCGTGTGGTAAGTCAAGGTGATAGCCTGGAATGTGTTGAGGGCAGGTCACCCCAGTATTGCATTGTACTCAGAGTTTTCTTTGACGATTACAAATTTCACATCCTTCTCGACACTCAGTTCTCCTTTTCCCAAAACCATCGGGAGTGTCAGTTCTCCTTCGGTGATGTCTAGTGCACCGTTAAAAGTATAAATCAGAATATTCACCGATTTTACCTCTGTCTTTAATTATATTTGTTTCAGGCATTCTAGGTATATAATATCAACTGAGATTCCATTGCCTACAAACACTCTTCCAACCTCATACCCTGCTGTTTAAGCTTCAATTAATAACGCATCATCATGTTCCAATTGCAAGCTGTGGCGGTCACCAGGGCCGAATGATATTATTGGTTCCAACTCTAGTCTTTCCTGTGTCCTTTGGTTCGTCCCTTTCGTCTTTCTCGTTCCTGACTCAGAGTTAATGTTTCAAGGTAGTATGCTTTTTCCTTTCATGTGTGTTTGTGAAAGGTCTCACATCTTTTTCTCAAGGACTCGATGTCCCTCTTTCCCACAGACGGCGCCACTTGATGCGACTAAAAAGATTCGTCCTTCAAGAATAGGGGGTACTGACCTTATACGTATGATCAGTGACTGAATAACTTCGAATAATCGTGAAGCGACCTGATTGATCTCAAGGGACTCCTAGTGACCTGTTAGATCCTACAAAACAAAACCCAGCCAAGGCGGAGGATGGCCCTGGCGTAGGCCCTCCGATGCCTAAGTTAGATAGGGATTAAGAGTTAGGCGAGAGTCTTTTAAATGAGAGAGATCTCAAAAACGTAGGATGTAAAGAATCAACTTAGAGAGAGAGAGAATGAGGCCTGACTCCTCTTTATATAGACAAGAGAAGTATTCCCAATCTAGGGTTTCCTTCTCCTACATAAATAACACAACCGACTTAGAATTAGGATTCCCCCTATATGCTAAATTCCCATAAATAACTGAACTCTTGCTGAGTTACTATATTAGCCGTGGGCCAATAAGCCTGTTCATAGGATTCAATCCACCAGGACCCCATAGAGTAACCTATATTAATCTGCCAAAGCCCAAGATCATGAAGCCCAACCTCAACGCCGAGCTACCACTCAACGTCGAGCTGGTATAATAAAGTTCATATCAAAAGAGGTCGCTACCTCACATAAGAGCTCGCCATTCCTATGGAACAAGTTGCTGCCCTTCCAAACAGCTCGCCCAGCTCCCCAAAGGATTGCTCCTTAATGCAATTTAATCAAACAACTTAATGCATAGCACGACAGCTGTTAGAAGAGTTTTAGTGGTGATGAATAAATCATCGGGTTCATGGCTTGGTATTATCGGAAATCGATTCGATTGAAAGATTCAATGTATTTCAAGCTTGGAAAATAAAAGAAAAATGAAAATAAAGCAATTAAAATATCTAACTATCCTAAAAATGAAAGTGCAAGTTGGTTGGATGCCTCGGTCGTATGCCTTAAATGAAAATGCAAGCAAGTAATGAAAATAAGCAAGAAAATACAATGTTTCACCAAGTACAAGCATGCAAGCACAAGGTACAACTATGCATAAAATCCTAAATAATGCAAATTAGCAAAAATTGAAAGCATGGATGTAAAGAGCAATAGAAATTAACAAGAAAGTTCAAAACTTTAAAGAAAATAACAAGCAACAAAGAGTAGATCTATGATTTAACCTAAAACTATGCATGAAAATAAAAATCAAAATAAAGCATAGGAAGAACTCAAAATCATGACGATCAAGGACCCGATCTATAGCCTAGGTGTGTCACTCAACTAGAACCCATAGTCAATTCACATGTTTCATCATGAAATCAAGTAGCTAAGAGAAAAAAGAATAACATGAAGAACAAAGCATAAAAATGAAGAACAAGCATGGAATTAAAGCATAAAACATGAAATTGAAGGGAAACCTACTTGAATTAAGAAATGAAACAAAGCTTGAATGTAATTGCATCAAAGTAACAATCAAAAGGAGTATTTGGATTCTTCTTAGGCTTACAAACCCAAGGGGTGCTTGAAATTAAATCTAAAACTAGAAAAGAAATTACATCAAAACTTGAAATTGAATCTAAAACCTAAGAGAGAGAAATTAGATCTTAAAAATAAGAGAGAGGATTTTTAATCCCAAACTCAAGCTTGGGTTTGGAGAAAATGAGAGAGGTCCCCTACAAAAATGAGAGTTGTGTCGTATTTATACTAATTTTTATTGGGTTTAAATGGGTCAATTTGGGCTTTTTAGGCTTAATTTCACGAATTTGACCAAAATTGACCAGTTTTGACCAAGATGGCTCAAGGTGGCTCGGTCTGGGTGAGCCTGGGTGTGATGGGGCTGGCTGGGGCGTGGCTGGAGGCCTGGGCACGATTCTGGGCGAGCTTGGGCTGCGTTTTGGGCAAGAATTTGGGCGCCACTCTAGGCTAAGCTGGGCGCAAATCTGGGCGCCACTCTGGGCTTCCCTGTGCTGGAATCTGGGCCACCATTCCAAAATGTTTGCTCCCTTTTAAGCTTGCTCTTGGCACCAAATTGGGCATGCAAATAGGCAAGGTTGGGCTTGAATTTTGGTCTCCATGTCTTAGCTTGATTTTAAAATCATTAAGCCACCTATTAAAAGAGAATTTTAATTATTAAAACCCAAGAATTACACCAAACCTCAAGGTAATTGAACCAATTAACCCATTAAAATATAAAATTAACAAGTCAAGTGAAAAATAATAAAACAAGAAAAACCACATAAAAACTTAATAAAATTCTATTAAAAACTACTAAAATCAACATAAAACTCTAACTAAAAATACTAGGAAAAACACAACAATTACATGCAAAACAACTACCCCACACTTATCGGTTTGTTCGTCCTCGAACAACGAAAAAAATCGAGAGTGTACATGTAATGAAAATTATGTAAGAAGAAAAATTCTTGTGCTTATCCTTATTAATATGATGGAATATCAACATAAACTCGCTATCGCCAAGCATTGCTTGTATTACTCTTTCTCAAATGCAAGCCAAATCGATGACTTCCTCARAAATGGAAATTTGAGGGTATTCGTTCAATTCGCTCAAGTGTTTAGTAGATAGGACGTGTATACGCTCAAACCGAACATTGCATGCACTCGTCAAGATTTCWCAAATCGGACGCTCAAAATTGCTCATAGTACATGACCAAACAAGAATCGAAAGAGTTCTTCATTATGGGTTGTAATGTTGGCTTTTTTGGTAAGGTGTGAAATATTTGGATATAGTGGCTAACACACGATCGAACGTGATCAATAACACACAAAATCCTAATTTATAAAACCCGAAGCTTATAATTGCTTCACCTTCCCCAATTTACCAAACTTTCATTCGAAACCCTTTCGTTCTTCCACACGCTTTCCCGACTTAATTCTCACAACACTTAGAAGCTTTTTGAATTTGCCTCTTTTTACTAAACTTAGCCTTTTTGAATTAGGCTTTTCACTTGAACGCACGCTTTATCACTTTTCGTGATTTGTGTTGGAGTATTATTCTTTTTTTTTCATAAGCACTTCAAAATCCGAAACCCTCAATTGATTTCCCACACATTTCTCGTCAACTAACAATAAACTCTCTTACTTCACAATTCATGAAGATACAAGAGCTAAAATCAAGCTCGGCTAACAAGAAACAGGATAAAGGCTCAAGGGGGCTCGTTTGGGATTTTTAAGTAGCTTACATATATGAATATGGCCGGAACAAGGGTGATATATGTGCCTCAAGGTCATTTTAGAATTCAATCATGTACGAGCAAAATCAAACCTCCTCAATGCAATTTCCATAAAAAAAGCAAGCCGATAAATCACACAAGGCTACTCACTAGTTTGCACCGAATTTGGGAGCAAAATCAAAAGAGCTTTTAGAGCTTTGCAA
>BMAC01000078.1:897184-924370 GCA_014905375.1 Phtheirospermum japonicum
CTAAAACCTAAGAGAGAGAAATTAGATCTTAAAAACTAGAGAGAGGATTTTTAATCCCAAACCCAAGCTTGGGTTGGGAGAAAATGAGAGAGGTCCACTACAAAAATGAGAGTTGTGTCGTATTTATACTAATTTTTATTGGGTTTAAATTGGTCAATTTGGGCTTTTTAGGCTTAATTTCACGAATTTGACCAAAATTGACCAGTTTTGACCAAGATGGCTCAAGGTGGCTCGGTCTGGGTGAGCCTGTGTGTGATGGGGCTGGCTGGGGCGTTGCTGGAGGCCTGGACACGATTCTGGGCGAGCTTGGGCTGCGTTTTGGGCGAGAATTTGGGCGCCACTCTGGGCTAAGCTGGGCGCAAATCTGGGCGCCACTCTGGGCTTGCCTAGGCTGGAATCTGGGCGCGAAACTGGGCTCCGAAATGCTGCCTAGAAATCTGCCTAGGGGTGCTTCTCCTCAGGCGTGAAAATGGGCAAGCCTGGGCAAGGTTAGGCCACCATTCCAGAATGTTTGCTCCCTTTTAAGCTTGCTCTTGGCACCAACTTGGGCATGCAAATAGGCAAGGTTGGGCTTGAATTTTGGTCTCCATGCCTTAGCTTGATTTTAAAATCAATAAGCCACCTATTAAAAGAGAATTTTAATTATTAAAACCCAAGAATTACACCAAACCTCAAGTTAATTGAACCAATTAACCCATTAAAATATAAAATTAACAAGTTAAGTGTAAAATAATAAAATAAGAAAAACCACATAAAAACTTAATAAAATTCTATTAAAAACTACTAAAATCAACATAAAAGTCTAACTAAAAATACTAGGAAAAACACAACAATTACGTGCAAAACAACAACTAAAAGTATATAAATTGTTTAGAAATAACGCCCCGTATACACAACAATAATTTCTAATTATTATATGTTACTACTAACATTCCTCGGTTTAATGTTGGCACACTTAAATGATTCCTTTATGCTTTCATCTCATTGACTGTGTTAAGTCAACCAACGGATAATTGCAAAATTATTGACATCGATGAATTACTCCAAGCAGGATAGGAAACAACTTATATTTACCCTGTGACCATTAATAAAAGCAGCCTCTCCACATGTCGGATGGTTATTGGTGGATGTACGGCGGATGTAATGGTGGTTTAATATCGCGCAGACAGGCAGTAGCAATGTAATTGTGTTTGTCATTCTTGTGCAAACATAAAAAGTCCCCAACATTGATGTTCATAACTCTCACCACCCCACATCGAAAGTATGTGGTTTTTAAAACATGTTTAAAAATATATTATTTTCTTGCACCTATTGGAATCATCCCCTAAGTTGGGGAAGGGCTATCGGGCCTTATTGGGTTGTAGATTGTGTTGCGTGATGGACATGGTTTTTGGCCGAGTTTTGATCTTTGAACGGATTGGCTCGAACCCTGAGCGTAGTTCATGACATTGGTTTTTTTTTTTTTTAGATTCAATTAAATGATTTTTTCCATTTTTTCTTTTATTATTCAAGTTTAATTCTTTCCCAGTATAGTTATATTTTAAGATGTCTTTTATTATTCAAGTTAATATTTTTCTTTTTTTTTCTTTCATCAATGAAATTATATATTATAACGGTTTTTTATGTATATTATTATTATTATTCAAATTAGTATTAACTTTCCTTAATTACTATGTATTCTAAATAATAAATCAATAAATTAAAGAAATGCCATAAATAATTATAAAATAAAAATAAAATTGTATAAATAAATTTATAGACAAATATAAATAATACATATAATCACATATATACACTTGTTTGCTGTAAGAAATAAAACCAAACCAGTAAATCCTGCAACACAATAGTTATAGATAAATATATTTTTTATTCTCGACTGAATTGTTATTTATGAGCATTATGTGGATTTTAAAATTCCCCTCTTTTTTTTCAATATCGAGTTCTTTGGATTCAAATAAACCATTAGTTCGTCAATTGGAATTCAATATATTCTATAAAATTATTGTATCCTCAATTTCACGGAAATTCACAGGAATTTTAGTGAATTGTGCATTTCAATGGATTTGAGAGTGAATGTTACACTTATACAAGCCCTCAATTTTATTACAACTAGTAATATTCTTATTTCAAATCAAAATATTTTTGAATTCTGTATAAAGTTTCCAATTTTTGGGAATTTTCGATGTAATTGTGATAATTACAGTGTTTTGTATATAAAAGTAAAAAATTCATAAGATGTTGTATTCTCGACACGTGTAATAAAGTTTTTTTATTTGTTGGGCACATAGGTTATGAAGACTGTGCATTAATATATGAGAGAGATTAGTAGTTTATTTGTCATTCTTAACAATGTTCACCATTAATATCTACTTGACTTAATATTTTTAAATCTAAGCATTAAAATATAAAATTATGTGATAATATTTGTCAATTTGTCGACAATGTGCATGCTTAATATTTTCAATATAAAATTAATAATGAATTTAGATTTGTACATTGAAATAAGAAATGTAATAATAGCAAGAATACAAAAATAGTGAGTATACAACGATAAAAGGCACGGGTTGAGAAATACGACATCTTTTGAAGTTTGAACATTTAGATTTAATAACACAATAATGATCACAAATATTTTTTAGGTTTATCTTTCGATAAAATCCCATGTAACACACAAGTGTTAAACTAGTATTACATATTTGCTACATATTTAATAAAATATTGTTTATTAGTATTTTTTAACTGTTGATATATTATAAGGTTATCATGTAGCTGAATAATACACCATTAAACGAAATCCATTTGAATAGGCATGAAATCGAGGGTACTATAATAATATGTTTGTGTACAACTATTGTGTTGCATGATTTAATGTTTTGATTTTATTTTTTACAATAAACATGTGTATATATGTGATTATATATGCATAAAGTTGAATTTATTAATACTTACTTTTATAATATTTATACAGTTTTATAATTGTAGTAGTCTAATATTATATTATATTATAATAGTTATTGTATTTTTTAATATTTATTGATTTATCATTTAAATATATATGCTCACTAGTGAAGATAATACTAAATTGAATAATAATAATATACAAAAAATCATCATATAATACGATTTTATTTATGAAAGAAAAAGAAAAAGGAAAATATTTTTTTAATATTTTGGCTGAATTCTTATTTACGAGCATTATGTGGATCTTATTACTCTCCTCATTGTTTTCCTCAATATTGAATCCTACGAATTCAAATAAACCATTCGTTCGTCAATTAGAATTCAATGAATTTTATAAAATTATAGTATCCTCAATTTTACGGAAATTCACACGAATTTCATTAAATTGTGGTTTTAATGGATTTGAGAGTGAATGTGACACTTAAACAAGTCCTGTCAATTTCATCGTTGATACGATGTATAATAAATTTAAAACCGATAACATTCAAGTTAGTGTGGTATATATAATTAAAAAAAATCAGTTAATAAGAAATTGTAAATATTATATTAAATAATTTTGATAATAAAATAAATAATGATCACGTATCAGATATATTTTTACCAATTCTTATATTTATTTAACTGATTTATAATTATATTTTTGAGTTTATTTATATACTTCAGTACTTTTATTTATACAATTTTATATCACTTCCATATTATATTATTTTATAAGATTTATGTTATTATTTCGAATCTATTCATTTATTGTTTGGAATATATAGTCATTAAGGAAATATAATTTTATTGATAAAATATAAAGAAAAATATTACATTAAAAACAAAGAGGTGGTGAATATGCACAAAGCCTGAGTCAATCCAATCGAATAGATCAAAACACGGGCCAAGGCCATGCCCATATAACAAAATCCATATCCCAATAGGGCCCATTAGTCTTTTCCCGACCCAGGGTTGATTCCAATCTGTGAAAGGCAACAACACACTTTTAAACAAGATTTAAAACTCACATGCTTTTGATTTGGGATGGTGAGAATTTTTAAATGAAAGTTGTGGACTAGATGTTAGACTATCTCCAAGAGACTCTCATATAATGGTTCCTTAGCCAATTTAAGGAGTCAAAATAATGAGATTTTCTCCAATAACCTCCTTATAGGGACTCCTCAAATTATGAGCTCCCTACACTTTTCTTCAAACTCTCTACATGTAGAGAGCCAAACTTGGCTCCCTATTTTTCTCTTTTTTCTTTTTTTAAATATACTCCTTATAAATGTATGATAAATAGTTTATAAGTAGGGAGTTGTTAGAATAAAACCGAAATATGGAGTCTCCACTATAGGGAGCTGGCATAAGTAGGGAGTCTGATAAAGTAAAGTGAGATAGAGAGACTAAAAGAAATAGAGAGAGTTATTTTAGGGAGAGAAAATTAGGGAGTTTGGTAGGGAGTTTGTTAGAGTTAGTCTTAAGAGGCAAATAAGCTAGCTAGAAAACAAATGTGTGGATAGGTTGACCTTTCGAAAAGAAGCCAAAGCGGGTCCGAGCTCGACGCAGTCAAGTTAAAAGCGTCGAGCTTAGAGGCTACATTGCAACCATCTTCAGAACAGGAAAAGGAATTGCATTAGAGAGTTTTAGATAGAGGTTAGAAAATAACATAATAGTCTTGTTCATTGGGGAATTTTAGCGAACATGTTAATATCTGAGTAACAAGATCATCACTAAACAACCTAAATTATCTTACAATCACCAAAAAAAACATGTAAGCAATGCTAAAATCAAGGTATCATTTTACTATAAATGGGAAAACGTCTGATATCAAAGAATGAACATTGAATAAGAATTAAATAATAAAACACAGTCAATCAAATCCACCACTCAATTTGTAGTGCTACTACAATTTTTCTTTACAATAATAACATAATATGGACCGTGAAACAAGTTTTATACYACCTTGTCTTTTGAAACAATAACAATCCGTCGAGCAGCAAGAGGATGTAATAAAAAACCAAAAAGGTGAGAAGCTTTATTGTGTGGTGTCTTGAGATCATTCTCGYAATGATCCATAAATAAGGTAGGTTTGATTTTTTAAAAAAAATAGCCACCCCACATCGGAAGTGAATGGATTTTAAATCTTGTTTAAAGTTGTTTTGTTGCCTTGCTCCTATTGGAATCAACCCCTGGGTCGGAGAAAGATTATTGGGCCCAATTAGACTATGGGCTGTTGTTAAATGGGTATGGCCTTGGCCCAAGTTTTGATTTGTTCAATTGGATTGTCCTGGGCTCTGTGCGTAATTCATCCTTTTTTTCTCAATATTTCTATAGTTTCCTTTATTTTTTTCTTTCATCAAAAAAATATGTTATATAATGCTTTTGATCTGTTCAATTGGATTGTCTTGGGCTCTATGCGTAATTCATCCTTTTTTCTCAATATTTCTATATTTTCCTTTATTTTTTTCTTTCATAAAAAAAATATGTTATATAATGCTTTTCTTTGTATGTTATTGTTGTTGTTGTTATCCACCCTATATACTAATACAAATAACACATGGTTGATGTGTCAGCTTGTGATTTCTTTGAATGACAAGTGTCATCTTCTAGTAGCTCTGTAAGTTGATGTGACGAGATGTGATGGTTCGGGTTAAAATTCATCATTTTTTGGGTTTTTATCGTAGGTATAAAATAGTACTTTTTTTTATTTATTCATTTCATGACAAAAGGCAGGGTTCTCTCTCTCTCTCTCTCTCTCTCTCTCTCTCATAACCTCTCTCTTGACTACTGCTTTCACTTCTTCATTTATATGTTTCATAATTTTTTTTCTTTAATTCACAATTCTTATAGCAAGCGATGATTATTCAAAATTATTTATGATCTGGTGGTGAAATTCTCACAAATTTGGGGATCTAACAAGATGATGCTTATTCACGAAATTTTCAGATCTAACGGTTTTAACAACTTTATTTAGAATTATTTATTTTAAGGTCTATGATTTTGTGCTTTATATATAATATATATAATATATATATATATATATATATATATTATATATATATATATATATATATATAAAGCACAAAATCATAGACCTTAAAATAAATAATTCTAAATAAAATTGTTTAAAACCGTTAGATCTGAAAATTTCGTGAATAAGCATCATCTGTTAGATCCCCAAATTTGTGAGAATTTCACCATATATATATATATATAATATATAATATATATATTGATAATTTTATTTGGATTTCCTTCCTGTGGTTTTGTTTTCGGCTATGTATTTACAATAGTTTTATATAATTTTTATTATAATTGTATAAAAATCTGGAGAATTGTATTGATTTCTTAAATTATTATTATATCGAGATCTTATGATGTGGGCTTATTTCGGTTTTTAGTTTTCTTTCGAAGTATTTATTTTTTAATCTCGCTATCTGATGGGTCTACTATCTGGGGATTCTATTATGTTGGTTCTTCGATCAATTAATTGGATTTTTTTTATAATATGTGTATTTTGGGGATAATTCTTCGATCTATTTTTATGTAAATCAGGCATTGATAAACTATTATTCTATTCAGAAGCTGATTTGAGTTTCTCCTTTTGATATAAATTTTGAATAAATAAAATCCAAAATTGATTTTTCTCTTATTCATAATCAAGATTGCATTTTTTTGTATGGTAATTGAAAACGTTTAATATGGTAACATCTTTGATATGAGAATAAATATACAACATTAATTAATATATGGAATATGGTAATTAAAATATTTAAATATGGACACATGTTTGATTTTATCATGTTTGATCTCGATGATTTAGAAATACAAGTTTTGATATATCATGATATAAATCTTATATGTAGAATGATCCAACATTGGAAAATACGTAAAATGCATGTATAGAAATAATGAGATATTACTACTATAATCCCTTTTAAAATAGTGGCCATGTATATGTAAAAAGAAATATTTTATGAAAATATATATGTAACGAAATAAGGTAATAGCAAAACATTATTTTTATGATAATATGAAAAAATGCAGAAAATGCTCTATTCTCTCTCATAATTTTTTTCTTCGCCCGAGTCGACTACCCACTGGGATCACGGCCGCTGCCCCGCCGTCGCTTCCTCGCCGCCGGTCGACTGCTGCCCTGCCGTCGCCCTCTCAACAGCAGATCCTTACGGCGTCTCTTCCACGACAGCAGCCATCACCGTCATCCACACAACAGCCTCTCCTTCGGCTTTTTCCGAGATCAACTTCACGTGTTCCCAACCCGGAATCTTCTCTCCCATCTCCGACTATGGTTGCGGTGCACTTGCATGTTCAGCCTCTTAGTCTCCAACCTCTTGACCATTGTTTTGGACAGCCGGCGCCCCTCCTCCGCCATTGCAAGTTCAGCCACCAATAATTTCGTCTCTGCTGGTGGATCCTTGTTGGCCGAAGAATGATCTGACCCACATCGGCACGTTAGAGATTCCGGATCCCACAACCGTTCCCTTCTCCTTCAGAACCCTACTGGCGGCTAGGGTTCACCCACAGTTGCTTGCTGCTCAAGTCTTCTCCATTTCTGGCACTTCATCGGCTCTCCCTGTCGTTGCTCCTCCGGCTATCTCTGTCACGTCCTACAATCCCACTTCATCTACCATCTCTCTCTCTCTCTCTCTCTCTCTATATATATATATATATATATATACATACACACACATACACACAAACTAGTTTAACACCCGTATATTATGCGGGATTTAAAAAGGAGAAATATTTATTAAAAATAATAAAATAATAATATTGAAAATAGTAAATACAAATCGTAACATTATTTATTCTATTTACGGGGTGATTATTTTATATAATAAATAATTTTTACACATAAATCAGAACAATTCTTGTTCTAGTGTCCTACAAATCGATGGCTGTCCCATTTCCTCCCATAGCGGCTAGGGTTCCGCCTATGCCTAGGGTCTCCCCTCAATGGATTGCGGCATAAGACCCTCCTCCGAAAGTGGCCAGCCATTTTCAATCCTTCAACGCTTCGCCAGCGCTTTCTTCGAAATTATTTGTGCCTGCAACTACGACGACAGCCCCGCACACTGTCATTCCATCGGGAAATCTTTTGTTCAATTCTGCAAAGGGTCCCAGCCCCATTCCCAACCTCTTGTTCCAATTGGAGGCTCCTCTTTGTTATGTTTCCTCCCAGTCCACTGCTGCTCCCCCACCGGCTCGGTCACATGACGCACAACCTCGTCTATTTATTGGTGGCACCGGATTCCAGCCTTTGCAACTCACGGGTAATTTGCATCTTTTTGTACATATTTTCATTTTCGATTTTGTTTCACGTTGCGTGTTTTTCGCTTACTTTTTGTTGCTTTAGGAGTCGGGTTGGCCGTTTTTCGTATTTCTAGATTTTCTTAATTTTTGTACATTTTGTTATTAATTTTTGTAGATTTTCACATTTCCATTTTTCTTGGCCGTAGGACGTCCAAGCGGGGCCCACGCTCGTTTGGGATCGTTGATACTCGACTCGGGAATGGACGGACAAAGCAAAGAAGCGCAGCGGACGAGGTTCGAAAAACCGGCGGACGCGAAAAGAACGAGAAATCGAGCCGGGCGCTGGAATCCAGTCGACCGACTGAATGTTCAGTCGATCGACTGACCCGGCTAAAATCGACTGGATTCCAGCGAGTTTTGAAGTTTTTGACATGGCAGTCGATCGACTGCCTACTTGGCCGATCGACTGCTGTCGATCGACTGGGTCCTCTCAAGATCGACGGAATTACAGGGCTTCAGGCCATTTTGACATCGCAGTCGATCGACTGAAAAGCAGATTTTTTGAAGATATTAGCAATCAGACGTCATTTCAATAGGACAACTTGTCCAGAGGCCTTCTTCCCCAGGAAGCTCCACCAAAAAACCAGAAAAAGCACTTTTTCATCTTTTTGCTTATTTTTAATTTCCATAAATTCTAATAATTAGAGATAGATTAGTTAAGTTTAGATCTTAGCTAGTTAGTGATCAAGCTTTGTTTTAGCTATCTTTTGTGAAGAATCATTCAGCTTTCAAGCTTTCCTCCTTCAAGCTTTTGTAATCACATACATTTGGTAATATCCTTCTATAATCTAGTTTCATTTCCATGTTATTTCTTTTTAATATTGTGTTGTGCTTTGGATCATAGTTTAGTGGCTCTTTTGCTTTTCAAACTTTCAATTTCATTTTCTAGCTTTCTAGCTTTTGAACTTATGCTTTTAAGTTACAAAGATATAATCAATTTCTAAGTTAGTAAAAGTTTATTAAGATCTTCCTTTTTAAACCCTTAATCAATGCTAAGTATTTATGTTGACTTATTCAAATAAGTTGACTTTGATTTTCCCTCCATTTCCCTAATTTAAAGTTATTAAGTTTTAATAAGTTAATTAGTTTAAATTGATCATTTTTAATATAAGTTTTAATTTCCTTTAAGAGATTTTCATGTTTTTAAATCTTAATTTTCAATTTCATTCTTAGTTATAGAAACCGAACAATGACTATCGCTTTCTTAGGTTAAATTAGCTTAATCGAACCGACGATAAGAACGATAAAGAAAACCGAAAGCCGATCACATCTATCCTCGAGAGACACGACTCGGGACAACTCACCGCATCTACAGTCGACTCCGTACTATTGCGGAGACGATTTCTAGAGCGTCGAGAAATCTTCGATCAACGGGCGATAATAACTCGGTCATGCCACAGCCCTCTCTCGGTTTTCAGCAGCCCTACGCTGCAACGGGCTTCAATCTAGCGACTCCGACTCCACCCATTAAGAAGGGGGAGTTTTACGGTCACCATAGATGAAAACCTTTACTAATACCAGATCTCGATGTTACGGGGATCTCTCATTGGCCGATAAATTCAATCGAAAGGGTCGAAGCCTCTTACGCTCGTTTAACTCAAAGAGTCACTGAAATCCACTTGGAGCACACTTTTTTCCTTTAGGCAAAGGATTTTTCAGCATCTCGTCTACTTTGGTCAAGGATAGAAACCGTGAATTTCCCAAGATGACTTGGAGGCTTGGTTCTAATTTATTTTGGCTTTTTCTATGGACACCGGACTTCAACCCTTATAAGGTTCCTTCGGCATCTTCTCAGGTCTGGGTTCACATCTATGAGCTGCTAATTGAATATTGGGATCGTTCTTTTATTTTGAATATTACAAGGGTTGTTGGTACGCCTTTGCAAATTGATGAGCATTCTGTTAATGGCTTTGTTGGCCATTTTGTTCGTGTGTTGGTTGAAATAACCTTGATATGCGAGAATTTATGTGGTAATTAATGGTTTAAAACTATACTTTTGTGCGCTCCATATTGTCATATATATTGATTTCTCGCATATATATTCTTGTGGATAGACGAGCCCCAATTGCATATTTTTCATTTATTTTGCAGTATTTAGTTGCTTGATTGATGAGACGGTGATTGAAGGATGCTAAGTAGCTGATGAAGCTCAGGACTTAAAAGATAACGAGAGACGGGAACGAGGAATCGGCAAAAAATTGACGAAGCAAGAGCCCGTCGATCGACGCGCGCATCGACGCCTACGAGATGCCCAAGTCGACTGACCACATCATCGACGACCCATCGAGGACCTCTCTTTTGTTCTGGTCGATGCTTCGTCGGTCGACAACTTTGGCCGACAAACTCTCTGTGACCACCGTTGATCTACCCATCGATCGACGGGTGGTTGACGTCAACTCCAAAGGGCTATTGTCGGAAGGAAATCTGCAGTCTAATTATTTAGAAATTTATATATATGAGTCCATAATTAAACAAAAGCAGTTTCAGACAATCATACAATTCCAAGGCGTAAGAGGAGCCCAAAATCCTTCCTCCATCACGAAGATTCAAGATCTACTTCTTCTTTCCCCTTCTTATTCAAGAACTATGTTTATTTATTTATTTTTCTTTTATATTTCTATGAACACTATGTGTGAGTAGTTTATTTATTCCAGTACTTGTGACGTTGAAACCCATCGTGAGATTATGTTCTAATCAGTTTCCGTAATATCTATTTCGTTCTTCATATGCGATTGTTTGTGTTATTCTATTTTCATGACATGATTGTTTGATTTTTGATTTAGACTGATCACCTAGATTAGGGATTAGATGTCAATTGCTAGAAAGAGAGCTACAATCCATGTAATTGTTGTGGTTTCTATTTCCTTTTTAGCAACTAATGGTCGTGCATCATTAGGGATAACACAACATAAGTATATTAAACCGAGCTTATGAGTTTATTGCTTAGATTAACCTATTTGCCTAGCTTCTAATGCTATTATTGGATTAAATCTTGAGAGTTTATTCTAGATTGTTCATTAATTAGGTTTAACTGAAGAGCGTGCTTTGGTTAAATATTCGGTAAGGGCAAACTCGAGTAGCAGAGCTTGCTTCTATTTAGGGTTAGTAGTTTCATATGAAGAGTGAATTATGATATTACAATTGGTTAGATGAATCGATCGAGGGTGGAAACTGAACTTGTCCTGGAGTTTTCTCATTATTATTGAGTTATTATTAATTCTCTTATGCGTTTGTTTATTTGATCTTCTTCTATTTCTTTGGCTAATTAGTTTTCTTTAGTTAGTTCATGATCTTTTACCCCCTTTAGTATTAAATACGAATAATCACAAGTTAGTCCATACTCCTCGTGGGATCGACCCTTGCTTACCGCTTCTACTAGTTAGTGGAGGAAAGTTGAGGAAAAATAATTACATTAAATATACCGCGTTGCGACGCGCGGTCAAAATTTGGCGTCGTTGCCAGGGAGTGACACGTATTAATTTTTGATTTCATATTTTTTAATTTTAATTCGTTTAGAGATAATGTAGTTATGGCAAGAGACAGAGAATGCACGTTGAAGGAGGTATCAAATCTGGATCTCCCACAACAACAACTTTGCATCACATTTCCAACTGTGGAGGATGCTCCATTCGAATTGAGATCAGGTTTAATCCATCATCTACCATGGTTTCATGGATTAGGTGGCAAAGATCCGCACAAGCACTTGAAAGAATTCCATGTCATTTGTACTAGCATGAAGCCCGCCGGAGTAACTGATGAATAAATCAAATTACGGGCATTTCCATTTTCACTGAAGGACTTAGCCAAAGATTGGCTCTATTACTTGCCGTTAGGATCCATCACCACATGGGGAGCATTAGAAAGAGTATTTTTACAGAGGTATTTTCCCGCTTCGAGAGTGGCGAACTTTCGAAAGGACATTTCTGCAGTGAGGCAATCACAAGGGGGGACATTGCATGAGTATTGGGAGAGATTCAAGAGGCTCGTTGCTATTTGTCCTCAGCATCAAATGGGCGAGCAGCTATTGATATAATACTTTTATGAGGGTCTTTGTCTCACAGATAGAAATATGATAGATGCGGCAAGTGGAGGCACACTTATGGAAAAGACACCAGTGGAAGCAAAGGAGTTGATATCGAACATGGCAGCAAATTCCCAACAGTTCGACAGTCGTGATGCGTCATTGAAGTCAGTAAATGACGTAGGCACTGGTTCGTTGCAAGCCCAAATAAATGATTTAACTTCCGTGATCACTAAATTTGCTACGGGAGGACTTCCTAAGGTTCGACCATGTGTACAATGTCAAACATTAGATCATGTCACCGATGACTGCCAAACACTACACACCGAGATTGAAACACACACCAATGTGGTGGGGACTGACAATTGTCAAGGGAGGAAATACGATCCATATTCTAACACTTACAACCCAGGCTAGAGAGACCATCCGGATTTTAGCTATCGAAATCAATCCGATAATTCCTTCGGAAGTCAAGACTACTAGCCACCTCAAACCTTCCAAAGGGGTAAAATTTCTGAGACAACCTAATATGGGGGCACCACACCTAGCCTGCTACACAAGAGACATCCCCATCACTAGAAGACATGATGAAGGCTCTGACATCAAATACCTTACAATCTCAACATGATAATAAGTCCAGTATAAAGAATCTAGAAACTCAAATGAGTTAAATAGTGGATCACATAAGCCGACTGAATGCATGAGGAGGTGGCCAATTGCTTTCTAAACCTGAAGAAAATATGGAGAATGTGAGTGCCATTATATTGCTAAGTGGGAAGAAATTGGAAGATCCGAAGAATCCAAAACCTGAATTGGAGGGTGGAAATGAGAAAGAAAAAGGAGGAATGGATCAGACACATACTGATATCGGGTCATCCGATAATAGTATGCCAAAACCTACACACGATGTCCATAATTCCATCGTTTTTTCTACCAGAGCTGAGCCACTGCCATTTCCATCATGGATTCAGCACCAAGTGACGAAGTACATAGAGAAGAATGTGCAAGATGTTTTCAGGAAGGTGGGGACTAATATCCCTCCACATGAGGTGATGGGCGAAACTATTTTCGCCAACTTTTATGAGAAGTTGCCACCAAGCCGAAAAGATCCGGTTAAGCACCCAATGTTGAAACGAGCGAAGTTTAAGGAGATTGGATTCGTGAGATTTCCGTTCACTTTGAGACCTCCGCCGAAACCTCACTGGATTGATAAATAGGGATTTCACTTCGAGCCAACGACGTTAACAAAAGGCGCTTGTTGGGAGGCAACCCAATGTTTACATTATTTTTATTTTCAATTTTATCTTTGTTTCTTTTTCTTTCTTTATATCTCACAGTTGAAGGGGGAGAAAGGCTTGGTTGAAGAATTTGGATATTTGGGCTTATTTAGTGAAGGAAATTCGTTGTGATTGTTCAGCACCGGAACTTCTCGCCATTTACTCGGGTAATTTCTATTCCTACTCTTCCCTCATATTTATTATTGTTTTATGCTTGCTTGAGGACAAGCAAGGTTTTAGTTTGGGGGGGGGGGGGGGGGGGGGCGGTGGCGGGAATTAATGGTCTATGATATATGTGGTGCTGAAATTTTTGCTCATGAATGTGTGATAAGTCTTCTGATGATGAATGGTGTTTAGTTTGAGAAAAAAAAAAAAGAGAGTAGCATAACAGAATGGTTAATGGTCTAGTTGCTATGATGATCCGAGAGTTGATCTATAATATTAATAGTACTTACTTGCATTGCTTAGGCGAATTATGTTCCAGTTAAAGTCTTTAGGCATCATTTGATTTAGGGGTCAAGAGCATGATTGTTAGTACTTTTGTGATTCATTTGTGGGGTGTCAATTCTAGCTTATTTGCGTTGTTGAGGTGTCCTTGTGGTTTCCGTACTCAATATGAGTTTGTGTGGGGACTTGAAGTTGGCGGTTGTGTGAGAATATCTCATTAGTTGAAACAGAATCTATTGAAGTCCGGTTGGAGAAATACCGGCGAGGTCTAGTCAAAAATTAAAAAATAAAAGATAAAAAAAACCGAGGTGCTGAAATAACTACCTATCCATGGTTTACCAAGTGCATTTCTCTTACACTACGGGTGATTTCCAACGAAGACATAACCAGTAGCCCGACATTTCATGCACGTATGATTATAATCAAATGGCGCATCCTAATCTCAATTCTAATAAATTGGAGGTGAAGCTCGGCAAATCAAATTACTAACTAATACGATCCTCCCGCTCAGCGCTTGATCCTAATTATCAAGTCAAGAACGGTAGTGCGGAGCTGCAGGCCTCAATAACAAAATAGAATAAATAAATGGGTGGACAAGATATTTGATCGCAACCAACAATGGATAGTAGCCAAACCATCGAGTAGCGAGGGGGCACCATAGTACATTAATGTAGCGTATATGAAAAGGGGTTGCCAATCTACTAAGGTCACTTTAGTTGATACTTGAAATGCTTGCAATCTCTAGAAATATAAGGGTGTCTAGAGTCTGGATGAGTTCATTTGAGAAATTCGAGTGACTTACTAGTGCGAAGTGCGAGGACCTGAGCAATTGACCATTTTCTTGAGGTTGTGTGTGTTTTGTGCTTTAATTCTAAATTCCTTGAGGACAAGCAACGGTTTAATTTTGAGGGAGTTTGATATGCGAGAAATTATGTGGTAGTTAATGGTTTAAAACTATACTTTTATGCGCTGCATATTGTCATATATATTGATTTCTCGCGTATGTATTTTTTTGGATAGACGAGCACCAATTGCATACTTTTCATTTATTTTGCAGTATTTAGTTACTCGATTAATGAGACGGTGATTGAAGGATACTCAGTAGCTGAGGAAGCTCACGACTTAAAATATAACGAGAGACGGGAATGAGCGAATCGGCAAAAAAGTGACGAAGTAAGAGCCCGTCGATCGACACGAGCATCGACGCGCCGTCAACGCCTACGAGATGCCCACTTCGATCGAACACATCATCGACGACCTGTTGATGACCTCTCTATTATTTTGGTCGATTCTCCATCGATCGACAACTTTGGCCGACAAACTCTCTGCGACCACCGTTGATCTACTTGTCGATCGATGGGTGGTCGACGCCGACTCCAAAGTGCTATTTCTGGAAGGAATTTTGCAGTCCAATTATTTGGAAACTTACATATATGCGTCCATAATTTAACAAAAGTAGTTTTCAGACAATCTTAGGGTTCTAAGGCGTAAGAGGAGCCGAAAATCCTTCCTCCATCACGAAGATTCAAGATCTACTTTTTCTTTCCCCTTCTTATTCAAGAACTGTGTTTATTCATTTATTTTTCTTTTATATTTCTATGAATACTATGTGTGAGTTGTTTATTTATTCTAGTCTTGTGACGTTGAAACCCATCGTGAGAGTATATTCTAATCAATTTCCATAATATCTGTTTTGTTCTTCATATGAGATTGTTTGTGTTATAGTATTTTCATGACATGATTGTTTGATTTCTGATTTAGACTAATCACCTAGATTAGGGATTAGATGTCAATTTCTAGAAAGAGAGCTACAATCGTGTAATTGTTCTGGTTTCTATTTCCTTTGTAGCAACTAATGGTGACGCATCATTAGGGATAACACAACATAAGTGTAATAAACCGAGCTTATGGGTTTATTACTTAGGTTAGCCTATTTTCCTAGCTTCTAATGTTGTTATTAGATTAAATCTAGGGAGCTTATTCTAGGTTGTTCATTAATTAGGTTTAATTGAAGAGATTGTTTTGATTAAATATTCGGAAAAGGCAAATTCGAGTAGCAGAGCTTGTTGCTATTTAGGGTTAGTAGTTACATATGAAGAGTGAATTATGATATTACAATTGGTTAGATGAATCGGTCGAGGGTGAAAACTAAACTTGGACTGGAGTTTTCTCATTATTGTTGAATTCTTATTAATTCTCTTACAAGTTCATTTATTTGATCTTATTCTATTTCTTTGGATAATTAGTTCTCTTTAGTTAGTTCATCATCTTTTACCCTCTTTATTATTAAATACGAATAATCACAAGTTAATCCACACTCCTTGTGAGATCGACCCTTGCTTACCGCTTCTACTAGTTAGTGGAGGAAAGTTGAGGAAAAATAATTACATTAAATTTACCATGTTGCGACGCGCGGTCAACGATTATGATTGAAGTCAAGGGTTATTGCGGGTGTATTTCCATAAGGTATGAGAACCTGCCGGATTTTTTTTCTTTTTGCAAAATAGTTGGGCATCTCGTTGGTTCTTGCCCCTCTTACAAAACTCTTGTCGCTCAGAACGTCAATAGAGACGATTGGCAAACGGTTAACACCAGACGTTCTCGTCGATGTTTTGATTCTCGTGAGCATAAGGTCCGTAACTGTACGGGTTCCCACTTGAATCCCGATCCTAATAATCCTTCTTTGACGAATTCTAACGCTTTTAACGTGTTACAGTCTGACGTCTGCATGGGGTCTCCGACACACCCTAAACCTACCTCGGTTCCTCCTTTGGGTCCCAAACCCTGATCCCCCGCTCCCGGAAATCTCGATCCTAAACCCACCGATGTTCCTATTTATTCGTCCATTTCGGATGGGAACGATCAGTTTATCTCTCTCCCTTCGACTTCGATACCTCCCGTTGTAGGCATCTTTCTTGCCAGAGGTGCCGTGTGTGGCACTCTAGCTACGCACCTACGCTCGGCTCCCATCCTTAGAGCTAACTCCTTAACCACTCCAACCTCTGTGGCCCTTCATGATCGGACGCTCGCTATTTATAACCCTAACATCATGTCCAAATTACTTCTGGAAAGTTCTAGTGACAAGATCAAAGCAAGCAATCTCTCTCGCGAGTTTACACTTGATGAGCTTGGATCCTCTATTCCGTGTCAGCTTATGTCCATAGGTGCCAGCATACGGTGGTCCGATCTTGGCGACGTCGATGCTAGTTTAGTGACTTTTGAAAATGATCTTTCTCATTTTGATCAAATGGATATGAGGAATCTCCACCCCTCCCCCTCCACATCTGATTAATGTATTGCCTCTTTTAGAACATTCGAGGGATTGGTAACTCTGACTCTCGTTTAATCCTTAAGGAACTTTGTCAAGTTCACCGTCCCAATTTTCTTGCCATTGCGGAACCGATGGTGTCTTTTTCTAGCATTCATGCCTCATTTTGGCAATCCCTTATTCTCACCCTTGTTGTTGAGAATCTTCACAACAATGGAATCCTGGATATCTAGGTTTTCACGAGATCTATTTTTACCTCCACTACGACTCTTTACTCTTCAGACCAGGTTATCCTCCTCCGGGCCACTTTCGGGGATCTCATTTTCCACCTTGGTTTCATTCATGCTCACAATATCATGTCGGAGCGTCGCTTTCTCTTGAGAGATGTCTTGAGCCATCCCCTCCCTCGTCTTTTGATTATCGGGAATCTTAACGCTTTTCTGGGTGCCCACGAGTGTCGTGGAGGTAACCCTCTTGATACCTCCTCTTGTGTTGATTTTTGGAGTTTCTTAGATGATGGTGGGTTTTTGCAGGTTTTTACTAGTGACAGTTTTTTACTGGGGTTAGTCGTTGCCACTCTGAGTTCCGTTGTGTCTGTCTGGATCATGCGATCCACTCTGCCGATCTGCCCCTCGTGTGAAGGCGGATCTTTGGTCTTCTTCTTCCCCTTAACTGCTCTGATCATCATCCTATTCTTATCGAGTGTGCTAGGGATACAAATACCACTTCGGGCCCTTGGATTTTTTGCTTTCTGAATTTCTAGACATCGCAGCCTGGCTTTCGTTCCCTCGTCACCACTGCTTGGACTCTCCCTCTCCAAGATGCTAACCCTATTCTCTTCCTTATGGCCAAGTTGCGTTACCTTCGTGGAGTTCTTCAGGAGTGGAACGCTAGTCGGTTGGTAATGTTCATCTTCGAGTGGAGTCGACGCTTGCCTAGTTTATGGACTTACAGTCTCGTTGTTTGGGCACGAGATATTCCAAAGCAAAAATAGAGGATGAGATAGCCCTTCAGGTACAGTACTCTTCTTTTCTCGATACTCAGGCTAGTGTTCTTCAGCAGAAGAGCTGCACTGAGTGGCTCACGGATGGTGATCGTAACTCATCCTTCTTTCACCGTAACATTAAGGCTCGAGTCACGAAATCCTCCATCAGCTCTATCTTGATTGATGGGGTGGTCAGTCATTCCTCTAATGCGATTCAGGGTAAGATCATTTCCTTCTTATAGGGTCTTTTCTCCGCCAGTCACCCTCTTTCGGCCCCTGATTGGATTGATGAGTTCTTGCATCCATCCATTGACTCTCAGTCTAATCTCTTCCTTTTTGTTACTCCGAGCGAGGTGGAGATTCGCGAGGCTATTTTTTCCCTTGCCCCTAGTAGCACCCGTGGTCTGAACGGTTTTAATGGTCACTTCTTTTAGGAGTGTTGGGATATTTTCAGTCAAGATATTTGTTCGGTAGTCCGACACTTCTTCAATTCCTCCTCTCTTCCTACTAGTTTCAATTCCGGTTTCATGATCCTCATCCCAAAAGTAAAAGGGGCGATTCGGATGGAGGATTTCCGCCCAATCGCCCTAAGTAACTTTTCCTTTAAGATCATTAGTAAGATAATGGCTACCCATCTTGGTGTTGTCATTAGTAAAGTGATCTTGGATTCCTAGTTTGGTTTTATCCCAGGAAAACATATTCACGATTGTATCATTGTTGCCTCTGAGGCTTTTAATTGCCTCTCCTCCCGTACCTTCGGTAAGAACATGATCATGAAGATCGACATTCGAAAGGCCTTTAATACCCTGGATTGTGTCTTTCTAATTGAGGTCTTACATCGCTTCAATTTTTCCGCTATCTTTATTGGGTGGGTTGAGACCATTCTTCACTCGGCTCGTATTTTTATGCTCCTTAATGGTAGCCCTGCGAGCTATTTTAGTTGCACCAGGGGTGTCCGCCAGGGGGACCCTCTTTCCCCTCTTCTATTTTACATCGTGGAGGACATCCTTGCACGTGCCCTCTGTTTCGCTACTGATTGCGGTACGATCTCTCTGTTTCATGCCGGTCGACCTCTCTACTTCCCGACCTGCCTTCTTTATGCCGATGAGTCATGCTTTGACCTTTAATGCTAGGGCTATCTTAGACATCTTCCGTCATTACGGGGATTTCTCCAGACAAATTCTCAGTCTGGCTAAATCTAAGATCTACTTTGGTTCCACAGTAACCCCCGCTGTTAGTGGACATATATGTCAAGTCTCCAGTTTCTCTATGGGCTTACTCCCAGTCTCTTATCTAGGCGTTCTGATGTTTCGCGGTAGCCCTCGTGCTACTCATCTTCGCCCGATCCTCGATAGGACGCTGGCTAAGTCTGGGACTTGGAAGGTTTCTTCTCTATCTCTGGCAGGTCGTATCTGCCTTGTTAACTCAGTCATTACTAGCACTACGGTGAATTCCATGCTCATTCTTAAATGGCTAACCTCGCTTCTTCTCAATCTTGAGACTACTATTAGAAATCTCATCTGGTCTGGCGATATTGCTAAGCGTAAGAGTTATACCGCTAATTAGGTCCGCTGTTGTGCCCCTCGCGAGGAAGGTGGTCTTGGTATCCGCTCTGTCACCACATCTAATTCTTCGTTCCTCTTCAAATTTGCCAATAACCTGCTTAAAAAGAACTCTATGGCCTTTCGTTTTCTCCATGAGCGCTTCTTTAAGACAAATGGCTACCCCCAAGCTCATGTCTCCTCGTCCATTTGAGGAGGCATCAGGGGTCATGTTACTAGCATTTTGGAGAACTCTCATTGGATTCCTGGCAGTGACTCTAGGGTTAGATTTTGGTGGGATAACTGGCCCAGTTACTCCATTGCTAACTGCATTGGTATTCCTGAGTTTCTTAAGCCTCACTTCTCTCAGACTGTCGTTGATTACTTCTTCTCTGGGTTTGGCACTTCACAGAGATCTTCCTCACCACTTATAATGACATCGTCATTGACATCCTACAGTTTCCTATGGTCCCTCACACTGAGGATAAGAGGGTTTCGTCTATTTCTCCTAATGGGGACATCTCTTCCAAGATTGCGTACTACCATCACTACAAGAAGTTTGATGTTCGATGACGATACGTTTCGTCATTAAAACTCTATTTTTTCGTCACTGAAGAGAAACGGTGACGAAAATTGAGCGTCACAGCGGTTGTCATAGTATTGCTGTCACCATTGGTGAAAGTGACAATTTTTTCAAGCGCATCACTAAATGTTCGGTTTTGATGATGCTGATGTAAATTGTCATCATAGATGATACTATTTGGTGACGCAGAATTCGTCACTTAAGTGATTGAAAAATTGTCATCAAAAGATCAGTTTTGTCACCATATGTTAACATTTTCAATGACGAACACTTATTTTGTCATCAAAACATTTGACTTTTCGTGACAAACATAACTGCGGTGACAATTTTTATTGAGTTATTATGACGCTCATATTGTCATAATATGTATTAAACAATTTCCAAATATAATGTAATTCGTCACGATAGATCTATTTTATAGTGATGCAATATTGACCGTCACTAAACATCTATACTTACAATGACAAACCATTGTGTCACCATTTACTATTAAAGGTGATGAAATTTTTTGTCACGAAAAAATTAGCAATATATGACGAATTTTATTATCATCATAAAAGATATATGTTCAATGATGATTTTAGGGGTACATATGGTGATAAAATCCATTATCATTAGATGAGTTTATATGGTGACAAACCAATCATCATAAATAATTTATTTTAAGTGACAAGTTCAAAGTATTATGTGATGAAATAAATTATCATAATTTATTTAAAGTGACAAATTTGAAGACTTATGTGACACTTAAAGTCGTAATAATTCAGTGAACACGATTTGATTATTTACTTTCATGACGACATAAATTGTCCTGAATATATGCATTAATTTTTCATTATTTTTTTGTAAGGAAAAAATATCATAACGATGAAAATGAAAGCGAATGAGCATTTATCATTACAATATAATGATAACAATATTCCAAAATATTTTTTCGACGATTTCGAACATACACCAAAACACTTACAACTAGCCAAAATATTACTTTGAAATATCCAAAACACATACCAAATTAAACATCTAGAACCAATGTACTTGAATATTCAAAACAAGGATCTGGAAGCGTAAACTAAACTAAAAGAGTTATTTCATATAACAAGACTTGAGCCTGACTTGTTCCACATGTCAACATTGCCAAACAAAACAAAAGTGGGGTCAAACCGCCTGCAGATTTGAAATTTATAATTCTAAATTAGTTTATAATCAAACCATCAAAGAAATACTATACAAAGTTCACAAAATTGAAATTGGAAATTTTTATTTACGTGGAATATAATAGATCAGGTCCCACCCGAAGCAGACTCATTTGCTCTCCTGAAGGTCATAAGCTTGTTAATGCACTCGTCTTGCTGAGTCGTTTGATTTTTCAAATCATCGACTTCATTCTTGAGCACCGTCACTTGACCTTCCGAATCCTGTATCTTTCTTCGAGTGTCTGCCAGTTCCTTTTGCAGGAGTAGGTGTTCGAATCATGCAACGTGCTACGTTTTCCTGGAGGTTTCGGTCCATAACCAACGCCTTTGATATAACCAGATGCATGGCTAAGAACTTCATTTGCTATCTATTGTTCAGTCTTCTCAATCCATTCTTCGACATACTTTTCTTTCCTTGCTATCATCTCATCCTAAAAACACACCGATATAAGTATAATAATAACATGATCATTAACGAAGCTAGATTATCATAATTTAGAATCTTAACGAATCCAAACTATAGCCCAAACAACCAACTGAATGGAATTCCTTCCTTTTCATTTTCGCAAGGACAAGCACCTTCTCAGTAATCCCAAATCAAGATATGGAGCAATTTCTTCAGCTGTGACAACACCGCTGTTTAGAGCTGTGTACTGTCCAATCTGCACAAGTATTTAGTCAAAAAGAAATTATCATGGAAAAATTTCTAATAGATCGAGGAATTGTAAATAATTACCTGTATAGACTTCAAAGTATAGACTTCAGGTTTTAGTATTTTTAGAGTTTTCTATTTTTAAATATTTATTAACTTTTTTTTTAACTTTTAAGATTTAGATTTGGAGGGTTGGCTGACGGGTCAAGATCCGTCAAACCATCTAAGAGGAAGTGTTCTTCGTTTAACATAGTAGTAGTAGGAGTAGAAGATAGTACAAGACTTGTTCAAAAAAGTAAATTTTGATCAGCCAGAACTTGAGTAAATGAAAGCCAGCAAATATATTCCCAAGAACCCATCTGCCAATCTTAGAACACATCTTACACATTCACTACTATGCAACTCAAGTACTCAGCCCAAAATAAGAAGGTAAAAGTGGGTATTAGAATTTGTAATCAATATAACAAACATCAAAGTTGAACTATAAAGCCGCATGCATTTAGTAAAGAGTATATAACGGAAAACTATGGCTGCATCCACATTTGGTTGACCATCAAATTTTTGTAGCACTGGTAGCATGTAAAAGTCGTCATTCTACAGCAGTTGAAATTAACATAGTAAATAGCAAGATAGAGTGATAGACAGAGAGCTCAACTGTTAATAGATATAAAGATGGTTGAATAAAATAGATATATTAATAGACAACTATGATAAAGGGCCATATAATAATATTATGTTCTATCATCTAATTATCTGAGTGAAGCTTTAATAGTAGGCACCTTCTCAGTAATCCCCAAATCAAGATATGGAGCAATTTCTTCAGCTGTGACAACACCGCTGTTTAGAGCTATGTACTATCCAATCTGCACAAGTATTTAGTCGGAAAGAAATTAGTGTCCCATGTGACATGCAATGCAAGGATGAATTGTAAACTAATCATATCCATACGGTAAGACGATTGACGAGAAATTTGCAAATGTACAGAAGATAAAAAAATGTTCAGAAGATAAAATTCGAGGGTACACTAAAAACCTATTCCTTTTCTTTTCCACATTATCTTATTCGTCTTTTTTTTTAATCTCCTTTCCATTTCTTTTCTTCTTCCCCTGCCAACTCCATCTCTTTCCAATTGAACTTTCAAGTCCTCCCCGAAAACACTTCAAAACCTCAAATCTCCACTCAAACAACACAATAAGTTCTACAAAAGCACAATTCAGCCAACAACAAACATCACCAAAAACATGTACAAACACAAATTCCTAAATTCACAATTAAATTCAAGCACCATACAAAACCCCACATTCGAAAACAAAATTGGATACTCACCCTCCATCTCCTTCTCTCTCTGTCCACCTCACGCATTCTTCGAGGAGTGGACGGCAGCGAACGACACATCGAGTCTATGACGGATGTGGATTTGGGTCTGGATCTGGGTACCGACGGCGGCAAGCTTCTAGGAGCGCCAGTGAGTTACGATGAGTTTTTCGGTGATGATGCAGCAGAGGCCGCCACTGAGTTGGTAAAATGATTACGGCTTCAAGTCCTCGTCTCGAGTTTTGAATTTGGGATGTTCGTACTCTAAGTTTGGCATGGTGGTCGTGGACCGGACTGATGGAGTAGCAACTTCGGGTCGTGAGTTTCGCGGTGGACTTTGGTTTGCAGGCCTGTGAGTTTGGGTTAAGTTTGACTCAATTCCAAGAAAATATGGGGGAAATCGATGGATTCCTGGTGTTGCCTGATTTTGCCATCCTTTTTTGAGTTTGAGGTTCAATTTCTAATCGGCGAACGTAATGAAATAAGTTTAAGATTTAAAGAAGAGAAATTTATGTGGTTCCTGATGTAATAGCGGCTGAATAGAATTAGTAGAGAATGCTTTTACGAGTTAAACGCTAGGTTTAGAGTCCTAATTATGTAGGGTTGAAGTTGCAAAAAATCTCAATTTAATTGAGGCATTCTACAATGCTATTATTCAATTTGGCCACTAAAATTTAATTTATAATTTCTTGAAACATAAAATTCTTGTACATAAATTCTGAATTATTTTAAATGAAAATAAAGTTTTAACTTATAATTAAATACATGTAGGGTAATTAAATTGGATTTAAAACTAAATTAAACACGTAATAAAAATGAGGTTGCATCGTAATAGTACGCTTAAATTTGAGTAAAAATACAATAAAGTTTAATTAAAAACTAAATAATAATTTCATAAATAAAAAAATCATGTGTGAAATAATATAAAATAATTAAATAACGTACTAAATGACGAAAAAGATGAGGAAAAAAAAGAATCCTAAATTTGAGGCGTCGGATCACGAAATCAATTAAGAACTTTCGTAGCCTATTTTATTATGGTCAACATTTTGTGAAATGACCTTATAATTAACTGTGGATGAACTTTGAGTCAATCGACGGGTCATCTAGTTAATTGTGGAACTAAATAATTATATTCATATATATGTATACAAATGCCTATAAATAAATACTAAGTCGTCAAATTAAGAATATTTTATTCTAATATTTTATATGACTTATAATTTATTTTATTTTATCATAAAGTTTTAGTTTTCTTTCTAACAAAAAATAATTGCACAAAGGTGATTACTTTATCTCATTATTTAGTAATTTACTATTAATAATATAATCTTTAATTCAATTATATATTTTTTCAAGAAAATAATATAGGGGGAACAAAAAGAGAAAAAAATCATGGTCACTCACGATGTCTAGTTTGGATCAACGTTGGGGTCGTCCAAGTCATATGCAACTCAATCTAAAATCCAAATTCGTACAAAGTTGCACCCCAAGTAGAGAATTTAGTACAAAATAATGATTATGAAAGAAACGCCAAATTGTGATTACCGATTTTATATTTCTCATCTTTTTTCACCATTTTGAATTTTTTTTTTTTAATAGTTTTGTTAGTTTTTTCATTATCAAAGTTATTAAAGAATTGTTTGCAATTTTTATATTTCTTAAACTAGTTTTATGATTTTCCACTTTAAGTTTATATTATTTTTATAATATTTTCAGATGTATTTAATAATTAGTTATAATTTAATTGGGAGTTTTTTTTTATATAGTTTGTTTAACTTATCTTATGAATTTCCGGTTCTTTTTCATTCGGGACTTTTTTTTCTCATTTATCAAATTATTATAAGTTTAACTTTATTTTTTATATAATTTTTTAATTTCTTTAGTTTCATTTTAATATATTAATGTTTTGTTTTTGACTTATGAATTCTCAATTTTATTAAATTATTATTTAATATTTATTCATATGTATTTTTTATATCTATTTAAAATAAATTTGTGTTATTTAGAAAACTAAGATTACGACATTTTCTTTATTAATAAGACATTTCTTTAATAACATTTATGCAATTAAAAATTATTATCAAAAGACAAAGTAGACAAAATTATTTTTCTAGGCTGGATATATGACCACGTGCAGGTATAATAAGTACCTAACCGTAGAATTGTCCAATAAAAGAGATTGGTCGTTTATTTCTTGATTAAAAAAAATAGAATAATACTTTATTTTAGAAACATAAAAAGAAAACAAATAATAATGAATAGTCATGTAATTAAAAAGTTCAAGAAAATGGGGGAAATGGAAACATGGCCTAAGTCTTTGTTAACAAGGGTAATTTTTTGAAAAGTTACTTAATGTACTTAAATGATTAGTTCTAAATAACTGTTCAATAAAATTAAAAAAAATAAAAGTTAATAGAAAAACTATAAATATAATAAAATAATATAAATAAAATATCAAAATACTTTGAAACCAAATGAATATATAATAAATTTTAATTAAGTTTTAAATAATTATTAATAAATCTTAAATTAAACAAAACTTAGAACACAAGAATAACACATTTCAATTATAAATATATACTAAAAAATAAAAAAACCACAGGTATTTTAAAATAATCTCAAAACATATTTAATCAAATAAGAATATGATAAATGAAAATTAATTATATAACAAAACAAAGAACACGAGCAAAAATAAATATTACATAATTATATAAAATAAAGATGAAAAGAAAATAATAAATCATAAAAGAGAAATTATATAATCTTATAATTAAATTCTAAATCTTTACTTGACAAATGTTAAAAAGGAGAAAGATAAATAATATTAGAGTTTTTTTTTTCTTTTTGAGAATTCGTCAAATAAGTTAAATAGGCTTAATTATTTTAATTAAATATGAAATAATCAATTATTTAAGATATTATAATTAATTTCTAAATAAAATAAAATTGCAACAAGAATATGGTAACAAATTGACGTTGCTTTCATAAACATAAATTTTAGACCCAACTCAGTTGGGTGATAATTTTAGATTATGAAATAAAATCATAACAATATGAGGGCATAACAAAAATAAATTATTAATTATTAATAAAAATATCAATAAATAATTATTTACCAACATTTGTATATTAGTAGTTTATGACTAGTTATTATGAATTTATGTCTTTAACATGAGGAATTCAAACATAAATTATTTGTTACTTTCAATTTTAACTTTATTGTTTAAGAAAGTTGAATATATATATAATTTTAATTTATTTATGAGGTCATCAATTTACATGATGACTAGAGAGTTGACTTAATTGTTTAGAGGCCGTCCCGAGTCAATTACCGACTATTTGTATAATATATTTTATTAATATTTCCTAGCAAATTAAAAATCAGTAGCAAAGTTTTTTTTTTCTCTTTAAATATTTCTCCAACCAATTCTGAAATCGACAGGAGTTCTTCATTTTTTTTAATTTTAATTTTTTCTACTAAAAAATCTATAGGATTTTTTTAAAAATCATTTTCTTTTTCCCAATTTTAGTAATGATTGGAATTCATTTTATAATTTTTTTATTTTCAAATATATAACATGTATTAAAAATATAAATTTGTATATTGAACTTGAAAAATATA
>BMAC01000078.1:953312-976874 GCA_014905375.1 Phtheirospermum japonicum
TAAAAAGCACAATGAACCTGGACATATAATTGCACTGTGCAATATTAGATCTAAGGCCAGGATTAGTCCCTAGGTTCACATATAATGACGGGGTTCTCATTTGAACCCAATCTCATATATATATATATATATATATATATATGCTGACGACCCTTTAGGCGGTCAGCAAAATTCCTAATTATAACCCGACCCTCGTCCCCATTCTATCTCTATGTTTCAAAACAACAACAACAACAACAACAAAACAGATCCCGTCTACCGTCCACCGAACTCATCCACTCGCCGTCTTCTCCACCATCTAATCGCTACAATCCGACCGCCCCCATTCGACCGCCAGCTACCACCGTCTCCGCCACCTACTCCGTCTCCAGCCGCCATCTCCAACCTCCAAGTATGCTTTTCTTAATTTGTTTTATTTTTATTTTGATTGATTTATTAAGTAATTTTAATTTATTTATTGGGTAGTTAGGATTTAATTAAGAATTTAGGGTTGAATTATTGATTTTAGGGGGTAATTATATAATTAAAATTTAATTTAGGGATTAATTTATAATTAAAGTTAAATTAGAGTTTAGTTAGGGTTTGGAGGTTTGTGTTCTAATTAAGATTCAATTAGGAATTAATTAGGATTTAATTAATAATTTAGGGTTGAATTATGTAATTTTTCGGGTAGTTATTGTTTTCATAGTTTTAGTTGTGTTGAAAGTATCAACGGGTTCATGGCTTGGTATTATCGGAAATCGTACGTTTGTAGAATTCAATGTGTTTGTAGCTTTGAAAATAAAAGGAAAATGAAAATAAAGCAATTAACCTATCTAATCTACACTAGAAATTGAAATAGCAAGTTTGTAGGATGCCTCGATCGTATGCCTTAATTGAAAATGCAAAGCAATAAAGGAAATAAGCAAAAACAAGCATTGTTTCACCAAGTACGAGCATGCATGCACAAGGTACAGCTATGCATAAAATCCTAAATAATGCAAATTAGCAAAAATTTAAAGCATGGATATAAAGAGCAAGAAAAGTTGACGTGAAAGTTTCAAACTTTAAGGAAAGTAACAAGGAATAAAGAGTAGATCTAAGATTTAACCTAAAACTATGCATGAAAATTAAATTGCAAATAAAGCACAAGAACAACTCAAAATCAAGATGATCTAAGACTTGATCTATGATCTAGATGTGTCACTCATCTAGATTCTATATTCAATTTTTAAGATCTAACTTGAATTCAAGATGCTAAGACAAAAGGCATAACATGAAGAACAAGCATGGAAATGAAGAATAAAACATGGAAATAAACCATAAAATATGAAATTGAAAGGAAACTTACTTGAATTAAGAAATGAAGCTTGAATGTAATTGCATCAAAAGTAACAATCCAAAGGAGTATTTGGATTCTTCTTAGGCTTACAAGCCCAAGGCCAAGCATGAAAGTAAATCTAAAACTAGGAGAAGAAATTACATCAAAGTTTGAAATTGAATCTAAAACTTAAGAGAGAAAATTATCCAAGAGCTTGAAAGTGATTTTGATCCCCAAACCCAAGTTAGGGTTGGGAAGGGAGTTATTTTTCATATGGTGCAAGGTGTGGGCTTTATATAGTTGTTTGTAGGGGCAAAAATGTCAAAAAAAAAACAAAATTCCCGCAGCCCTCAGCGTTGCAGTCGATCGACTGCAGGGGGTGTCGATCGACTGCTCTGCTGCAGGACGTTGGCTACTGCCCGACAGTTGATTTGGAGCTCGTTTAGTCGTTCTGTGACCAGTCGATTTGGGGCTTTTTCAGTCGATCCTGGATGCTTTCGGCTCGAATTTCTCGTTTTCCGGTCCAAAACGTCCGCCGGGTGAATATAATCCTTTTGGCCACTTACAATACAAGAATTCAAACTTAAAAACCCAAAAATAGTACAAACACCTCACACTTCGTACACTTTAAGCCAAAAAGAAAATCAACGAGAAAAAGTCTTAAAACCTAAGGAAAAATGACTCGATACTACTAGAAACGACGCTAAACTCTAACTAAAAACACAAGGAATAACACAACAATTACATGCAAAACAATTATATAATTAGAGTTTAATCTAGGGATTAATTTATAATTAGAGTTTAATAGGGTTTGGAGGTCTTCTAGGGTTTGATTAGGTATAATTAACTTATATTAAGGTTTAATAATCAAATTAGAATTCAATTAGGGGATAATTAGGATTTAATTAATAATTTAGGGATGAATTATGTAATTTATGGGGTAATTATATAATTAGAGTTTAGTTTAGGGGTTAATTTATAATTAGAGTTTATTTAGGGTTTAGTTAGGGTTTAGAGGTCGTCTAGGGTTTAATTAGGTATAATTGATTTCATTTAGGGGTTAATGACCTAACTAGGATTCAATTAGGGGGATAATTAGGATTTAATTAATAATTTAGGGTTGAGTTATGTAACTTATGAGGGTAATTATATAATTAGAGTTTATTTAGGGGTTAATTTATAATTAGAGTTTAATTAGGGTTTAGTTAAGGTTTGGAGGACGTCTAGGGTTCGATTAGGTCTAATTAACTTTAATTAGGGGTTAATGACCTAATTAGAATTCAATTAGGGGATAATTAGGATTTAATTAATATTTTTGGGCTGAAATTATGTAATATGGGGTAACTATACAATTAGAGTTTAATTTAGGGGTTAATTTATAATTAAAAGTTTAATTCAGGTTTAGTTAGGGTTTGGAGGTCGTTTAGAGCTCGATTAGGAATTTAATTAGGGGTTAGTTAAGATTTAATTAATAATCTAGGGTTTAATTTTCTAATTTATTGGGTAATTATATAATTAGAGTTTAATTTAGGAGTTACTTTATAATTAAGGTCTAATTAGGGTTTAGGGTTTGGAGGTCGTCTAGGGTTCGATTAGGTATTGGCTTCAATTATGGTTTAATGACCTAATTAGGATTCAACTATATAGTTGTGATTAAAGTAGGGTTTATTTATGTAAGTATGGTTGAATTAAGGGTGGATTACGTACATAGGACTCAATTAGAGGGTAAATTACCTATTTAATGTTAAGTTAGGGATTAATTATTCAATAGGAGTTATTTATGTAATTATGATTAAATTGTTTTTTATTTATAAATTATTCTGGTTTAAAATGTTCGTGGTGGTGGTTTTCAAATGTCGTGGTGATCGACAAGTGAATGTTGTGTTTAATTAACATTTATGTTATGTTCTGTGATTAATATGTACAAGTTGTAATTGGTTGGTGTTGTGATTAGTTGGTTTATATACGTCAGTGATAATGTGGTGTACGGCGCCGACCGGGAAGTTTCATCCCTCCAGTAACAGATTTTAATTTTTTCTTAAAATGGAGGGTGGTTTAAAATAGTTTTAAAATGTTCGTGGTGGGATTTTTCAAATATCGTGGTGATCAACAAGTCAATATTGTGTTTAATTATTTATGTTATGATATGTGATTAATTTATACATATTGTGATTGGTTGGTGTTGTGATTGGTTGGTTTATACGTCGGTGATGACGTGGTGTATGACGCTTGCCGGGAGTTTCGTCCCTCCAATAACGGATTTTAAAAATCTTTAAAATGTGATGGTGGTTTTAAGAATTTTTAAAAAGTGCGTGGTGCGGGTTTTCGAATGCCGTTGTGATCGCCAAGTGAATGTTCTGTTTAATTAATATTTATGTTATATAATTTGTGATTAATATATATATGTTATATACGTAAGTGATGATGGTGTACGGTGCCGATCGAGAGGCTTTGTCTCTCCCATAACAAATTTTAAAATTTACTTTATGATCAATTATATTCTTTCTTTTTGCACTCAAACACTTACCTTAGACCCATTTGAGATTTAGTATCAAATAAAGAGTTTGACACTAAATTCTGAATTGTCCACTTATTTGGACAGTTTGAAAATGTGATTTTAATGTGATTATCTTAGTACGTATGTATTTTGTGGGATTTTGAATTTCAGTTTATATCTCTCCTTTGTGATCGGGTGTACTGCAATATATGTGTACTTAGAGAACTAAGGGGAGGTGCTGCCAAAATTTTCAGGTTCTCAAAATGCAAAGTAAGATAATTTTATTACTGAACATCACATTCTTCAATGAGATATGGTCCTTACCAAAAATTAAGTCTTTTTCTATAGACACTCTCATAGCGCTCGCTTATTTATAATTCGATGATGAAGATACAAACGAAGATGAGTTTGATAATAACCTAAATAGTGAAACTATTGGTTCAGGTTAATTATAAAACTGATACATACAACATCTATGCTTAAATTTTAAATTATTTTAGATGAGAGATAGAGGTCATGGACATTCTTCTCTAGGCCAATCTTCGGGTCGTACTTCTCTTGGTTCATCATCCTCGTCTCATAATCACTTAGAGAATGAAGACGATGATATAATGGACTTATCAGCAGGGACTTCACCGACCGTTCCAGCCGCCCCGTTCTGGTATTATTGAGGTCTATGTCGTCCCCCCGAGGTAAGTAACTTTTATTTAATTTTTATTTCTCTATAAATTCTTTTATGTTAATATATTGCTCTAATAAACCATATATTTTACTAGGCTACGCAGTCACTCGGTGGAGTTACCGACGATTTTTTGGTTGATCCACGAGGCTCGTGTACACCCCGATTGGTGGAAGTACGAGAATATTCCCCAATCTCATCGTCAGTTGTGGTGGCCTGAGTTTTTGGTAATTAACTAATAATGTTTTCAAAAGTTGTTATATATGATAATTTCTATTAATCAAATTATTTTGTTTTGCAGAGGCACTGTTATTGAGACCCGGGTTTGTATACTGAGGAGGTCGTACAACATAACTTCTATAATTTTATGGCTCACTCGTGGGTCAGCCGTCTCCACGAGTGGAAGGTAAAGTGGAGAACGGAAGGCAGGGTGCCTGCGTATGTGAGCGAGAACATATGGAGGAGTCCGGAAAATAAGAAGCAATCCAAGCAGGTAAGCAGCAATAGGGTGAGCGAGCCCGACAGATCTGGTACTGGGATATCCAAGCACAGAAGTGGGTCTCGAACTGGGATTAGTCAAGCACGTCAGCTCGTACGTAAATTTAAATGTGTTTGTAAATTTACCTCGCAAGTAATTAATTCATAATTAATTAGTGATAAATCAAAATATAATTTAAATATTGTATACATCATGAGGATATGGTCAGGGAACCCACTGCTTTCAAGCTTTTCTTGACTATGCACCAGAGACCGACAACATATTCATTGATCCTGCATCACAACAGATTTTTGTAATTAATTAATTTAAATATAAGTAATATAAATATATATCTTTCATTTTTAATCCTCATAACAGTTAAATATACATCAATCAAAATATTACAGGAGGAATATCAGAGATGTTTAGAGGGGAGACGTGCTTCATCACGGGATCCTACCGACGTTAACGAGGACGAGGTCTATCTAGAAACCTTCGGAGTGAAGAAGGTTCGCCGATTTGACATGAGATGCTTAAGAGGTCTTTTGGCTTCGAAGACTTCCAGATGTAGCTGCATGATTTTAAGAGTCAAGTCGAGACACAACTCGAGGCAAACGAACGGGCACATCAGGAGGAGCTCGAGGTGAACGAGCGGGCACATCAGAAGCTATTCCAAGCGATGTGTGAGGCGCTTGCTCGATATGGTGGCGAATCTCCATCAACAGGTGATGTGGAAGTTTCCAAAATAATAAGAGTGCGACGTCGCCATCCTCCCTTTGATCCTCCAGCTGATCCTCCATCGGATTCTCCAGCTTATTCTCCAGAGTAGTAATCTTAGGGACGGAACATTTTGTTAGAATATTTATGTTTGATATTTTATTTAAACTGTATACATTAAAAATATGTTAATTAATTATATTTCATATTTAATTTTAAATTTTTTTTTGGGACCTGCAAATTATGTTTCGTATTTAATTTTTAATTTGTGACACAAGTACATGTAAAATAATAATAATAATAATAATAATAATAATAATAATAATAAAGAAAATATAAGAATATAAAATACTGACGGCTAGAAGGCCATCAGCGTAATTTTGAGAATGCTAACGGGTCAAACCCATTAGCAATATTCTAATTATGCTGACGAGTAAAATTCGTCAGCAAAATTCTGGGGTTGTTGTCGTGCAGAACCCGTCAGCATATGCTGACGGGTGCCGAATGACGACTATGATCTTCCTGGCGGGTATTACCCATTATCAGGGCATCGACAAACGCTAACGGGTAGGATAAACTCGTCAGTATAAAATTACCAACGCCAAAAATGTTGATGGGTACTACCCATAAGTAAAGTTGTCACTGACGGACTTTCCGATGGTTCTGCCTATCAGCATTCTTCGATTTTTTTTGTAGTGTAATATAGTTATGACATCTTATGATACATACATACACACACACATACATACATATATTCACACACACACACACACACACACACACACACACACACATATATATATATATATATATATATATGTAGATGTGTGTGTGTGTGTGTGTGTGTGTGTGTGACAGAGAGAGAGAGAGAGAAAAACCGAACTTACACTAATTTGGCCTTAATGACTCTGCAGACGATATCCAGACTATCATTGATTCTCAGATCACATGCATCTAAGAAATGAACAATCTCAGGCCAATTCAGATTACATGTGAATGTTATGAACAAATTAGGATAATCGACATTTTGACATAATCGCATCTGGATAGTTCTATATCAAGAAATGAGTTTCGCCAGTAAAAGAAGAAAGAAATATAATACGTTTCCCTCGAGCAAACGGATCAATATCACCCCTGTAGATGTCGCAACGCAGCTTTTATTTAACCGGGACAATTCGACCAACCGTAGCTCCGCTTTCCATGAAATGGAGGTTCAGGAGCCCTGCTGCAAATGAACCTAGCTTTTCTAATAAAATCAAATGAGTTTTAATCGAGGTGATTCGACCAGCTGTAGCTCCACTTTCCACAACATGAAGGTCAGAAGCTCTGATGCGAAGCCTAGCCTTTTCTGATTAAATCAAATGAGTTTTAATCGAGATGAGGAGACCTGATGCGAATGAGCGCTGCTTTTTCTTATTAAATCAAATGAGATTCAATTGAGATGACTCGACTAACTGCCACTTTTCACAACATGGAAGTTCAAGAGCCCTGCTGCGAATGAACCTAGATATTAGGTTTTGAGCTGACATGTCATATTGATGCATCAATTAAAAAAGATGATTTTTAAGAGACATGGGGTTTGAACCACAATCTTTCACTTGTGAAACCAAGCCCGCAACACTCCAAGCAAGTTCTTCTAATGTTATATTTCATAAACAATAGTATCATTATTCATAAATAAGTTTCATCTTTTTTTTAACCCCACATAACTTACATTGAATTGATTTACATTTTAAATAACTTTCATCTTTCTTTTTTAGAAATCATTTCAATTATGATAAATGTGGAAAAAAATAATTATTTATAAATTTGAAAAAAAAACTATTTAACAAATCTGAAAAAATAAAGAATATTATAAAATGATATAATACAAATAAGAAAATAAATTATGTAGTAAGTTTAATAAAATAAACTCTAAATAACTATTTAATAAATTATAATACAAAAAAATGAGAACCAAAATATAAAATTTAATAATATAATACTAAATATATCTCAAAACTTGAATCAGAAAAACATATAATAAATTATTATTTAAATTTATATAATAATTTAATAAATTTAAAAAATAAAAAACTTAAAAATATTATAATTAAAAATGTAAGTCGTAAGAATTCAGAATGAGAACCGTAAGAATCATACCTCTGCAAGACTTTGCACAACATTTTGTCTATCTGCAATGAAATAACTTCATCAAGATAGCTATCCCATAATGTGCAACCAATGTAATTGTCTGTAAATAATTTAAGTGTATTGAACCATTTAGCCAAAAAAGTATAGAAAAATAAACAACGTCGTTCGATTGTTTATCCATGGATGAGGAAATAACTTGAAGAGGTTTGATCTTGAGGGACGAAAATCGCTTGACATACGTCAAATACAAAAAAATATCAAAAAACATTCTGTTTATCACACGATTAAAATTATGTTAGATATTAACATAAGTCTACAAGAGAAAAAAACAAAAAAAAGACAATCTAAATTACTGGTCATAATTGTAAACAAAAAGATAATCAAAATTCACAAGTCATTGCAACTATTTAAGTGAATTCCATATCATAATAAGAAAAGGTAAAACAAATCAATAATCCAAGTGAAAATTACTAAATTATAAATATTTAAAAACTTAAAAAAATTAGTAACCTTTTAATTTTTTTAAGCATTCTTTTATGTATACCATTGAAAAAGAAATCCCAATATTATTTGAGAAAAATTAGAATGCGGGTAGATTTTAAATATACCATGAAACCCACCCAATTATTGCAACTTTTCAAGTGGATTCCATATCATAATAAGAAAAGGTAAAAAAAAGATCACAATTCAAGTGAAAATTACTGAATTATATTTAAATTTATAAATTAGTAACATTTTAGCTTTTAAGCATTCTTTTCATGTATATCATAAAGTTGTTATATATAATAATTTCTATTAGTCAAATTGTCTTATTCTTTAACAAATGAAAAAAGTTGTATACATGAAGAAATATTAAGTGTGGCTACAAATGACAAGGGTGGTGGAGTTTTTTTTATGGGTATGGTAGAACGGGAAAAACATTTATATGGAAAACTTTATCAGCTGCATTGAGATCTAAATGAGAAATTGTTCAAAATGTTGCTTCCAGTGTTGTAGCAGCACTTCTACTACCATTAGGAAGAACAAAACATTCACGTTTTGGAATACCTATAAATAATCAAGAAAAATCAGTGTGTACATTTACGCATGGAACCGAGTTAGACACACTTATAATGAAGGCAAAATTGATCATATGGAATGAGGCCCAATGATGAGCAAATATTGCGTTGAAACTTTAGATCATAGCTTGGAACTTGTCATGGGAGTTGGTGAAAATGGAGTACGTTTGGAGGGAAGATTGTTGTTCTATGAGGAGACTTTTGACAAATATTGCCGGTTGTACTAAGGGGTAGTAGAGAAGATGTTGTCTATTCAATTATTTGTTCTTCAAAACTTGGGGATCATGTAAACGTGCTAAGATTGAAAATGAATATGAGATTAACTGTTGGACAATCAATGTCGTATTCGAATCAACAGGAAATTAAAGATTTCTCTGAGTGGATGATTAAAATTGGAGATGGTAATGCTGGCAAAGAAGTAGATGGGGAAACTTTAATTGATATCCCTGAAGATATATTGATTAAAGAGATAGATAATCATTTAGCATGAATTTTTGAAAGTACATACCTTTCATTTGATTACAACTTCGGTGATACTTCATTCTTTGAAAAAAGGAAAATACTTGCACAAACAAATACTATTGTTGAATCAGTTAATGATCATGTCATGTCTATGATTTCTGCAGAATAGTGGATATATCTCAATTCTGATACTATTTGAAAGGCTCAACAAATCTATTAAATCAGAATAATGCATACACAACCAATTTCTTAAACACACTGAAGTGTTCTGGAATACCAAACCACGTGCTGAAATTGAAACTTGAAGTTCCAGTCATGTTAATTCGTAATATCGATCGATCTACGGGTTTGTGTAATGGCATTAAGTTGATTATTTGACAACTTGGCGCTTATATTATAGAAGCTAAAATTCTTTCTGGAAAGAATATAGGTACTAAAGTATTCATTCCACGGATGGTCCTAAGCCCTTCAGACAACCATTCGCCTTTTAAGTTCTAACGACAGCAATTTTCACTTATTGTTTGTTTTGCCATGACAATAAATAAGAGTCAAGGACAAACACTATCGCATGTTGATTTATATTTACCTAAACCGGTTTTTAGTCATGATCAACTTTATGTGATAATGTCAAGAGTAAAAATTTGAAAAGGATTGAAGATATTGTGTTTTGGCAAAACGGTAGATATGTAAATAAAATTAATAGTGTAGTTTATATGGAAATCTTCTAGCATGTAAATTAAACAATGTATTATACTTAGTGTTATATATGCTTGTTTTTAATCATATATTTTAAATATATTAAATATTATAACGTGTGTGTGTATTTATATACTTCTATATATACCCGTGTGTTACACACGGGTATTGCACTAATAAGTAAATTAAGTTTATCTTGACGCATAGACTTGGTTATGAATCGATATCATAAGTATTCTTTTACATCGGGTGTTCAGGCACGAGTCATTATATCGTGCACCCATGAATTTAACTTATCATCGCATATAACTGACATATATCATCATATATAGCTGGTACATATCATCACATATAACTGATACATATCACAAATAATTGAAATTCTAAATCTAAAATTTAGGTATTAATGGAATGAGTACCCAATTCATATACAATTTTACTATCCGACTTTATATTGTCGACTTAATAAAACTCGAACTATGAACTAGTCCACACATAGCGGTTACCCGCATAACCAGTAACCCGAACACCGGTTCGGTAAACCCGACTCTCTCCATCTAAGTGAATTTGATTTTTCTTATATAAAATATAAAACAAAAAATTAAAAAATGTACCTTTTTATGAACCCGATTACACAATTATGAACCACAACCCGTCCGACACTCTCACAACCCACCCATATACCCATTCTGGTGCCTCTGAGCGGTTCAATTACCTTCTCTTTCATGTTGGGGTGCTTGTAATTCTCTCATTTTTTTTCCTTTTTTTAACAATCCTAGCTACGTTGCAACTTGAAATCAGTCATTAGACACATGGTTGAGAGTTCGATTTTTCAGACTACCCATATGAGCTTTTATTGTTTAGTAGAAATAATCAGTTAATGGGAGACATCAAGAATAATACTATCTTTTGACCCACTCACTTTGGGCTCATATTGGTACAATGTCAGTCCAAAATTATAAAATTGTGCCCAATACTTGGAAGAATATTCAGTATATCCTAAAATGAGAAAAATAAACCTAAAAAGAAAAACTAAACCATAAAATGGAAGATTAAACCCTAAAATGAAAAACTAAACACCGAAATTGCATATTAAAGTCTAAACCCTAAATTTCTATCACATATCATCACATATAACTGACACATATCATCACATATAACTAACATATATCATCACATATAAATGATAGAAGATTTTTGTCGGAACCCTAAAATGGAAACTAAAAAAAAAAACTAAACCTTAAAATGGAAAATTACACCCTAAAGATGCAAAAGTAACTAAAATGGAAAAGTAAACCCTAAATTCTAAATTTTTGTCACATATCATCACGCATAACTACAACATATCATCACGTATAAATATCATATATCATCACGTATAACTAAATGATAACAAAGTATTATAAGGTGCACTTAACAAGGTATACTCAGGTGCATTTAATAAATTATCGTTCGGGACGCTTTGTCGCAACGTATTTACTAGTTGAGTTAATAGATGTCGTTCAAATAGAAACCTGAAAGCCAATCTTCACCAAAGAACTGCATTTCAATAGTTAAATCATATACATAGCTAGAGGTGAGTAAAAAACCAAAAAACCGAACCGAAAATTTCGGTTCGGTTTTATGTAAATTCGGCTCGGTTTGAAAATTTCAAAAAATCGGTTAATTCGGTTCGGTTTTACAAAAAAAATCGGTTTGATTCGGTTTTAACCGAAATATAATTAAAAAATAAAAAATATATATAATTTTTATATTACTTATTATTATTTTTTATCAATTCGGTTCAATTAATTCGGTTTTAAACATATTTTCGTTTTAGTTCGGTTTGCAATTTTGTAAATATTTCGGTTTTCATTTTTTCGGTTTTAGATCGAATTTCGATTCGGTTTCAAATTTTATGCAAAATTCGATTTCGATTATTTCGGTTCGATTTTCGGGCGAACCCGACCGAATGCTCACTCCCTACATAGCTTAATAAAAAAGAAAGGTTAAATGTGGATTAATAATAATCAATGAAACTAGCAAGACCAGACCCCTGCTAAATCTTTTGACCCAATTCACAGCAATCCTCTCCTCTATCTGCAATCCAAAGGAAGCTCAACAATCATTGCATTTCCACCAATATCCCTCCTCTAAACCCAAGTTAACAATCGGTTTGTTCTCCAAATAAAAGAAAGAAAAAAAAAAACGAAGATGATTGTTGGAATTCCCAAGACAGAAAGGGACAGCCAAAAGACAAAAAAGAATTTGATTGGTTGGTTGACATGGTCCCGCGCTTTTTTTAGACTTCACTTGCAAAACATTTGAACAGGCAAAGGCAGAGACAGTATATAATGAGCCGATTCTTGAATTGCTGCTTCACGAGTCCAATCTCAACGCAAACCCCTGATTCAAAGGTACTGCAATGGCGTTTTTGGGTTTACTGATTTTTTTTCCTGGATGAGTGAAAATTTATTCCCTTTTTTGTGAAAAATAATTACTACCCATTTAGGATTTTGTTCGATGCACTCATTGATCTTCTGATGTTGGGGTTTAGGTATCACGAGACATTATGGATAAGCCATCCAGCAGCAATGTCGATGCTAACCTTCAGTTCGAGGTAATATAGTTTTTTTTTTTAAACAAATTTATTTAGGATCTTTTTGAGTTTTTGTCTGATGTTTTCAGGTAGCTTCATTTTGATTCGATTATCGGATTGTTTTGTATATTTGTTATTATGTGTGTCCAATAGTTCCATTGGCTGACGCATGCATAAAACTTCGTTAGTTTTTTAATATTGACTGGAATACCTCTTCTTTCTCTTTTGTTATCTTATTTCTCTTTGCTTTTCAATGTACTTTTTCCTTGCTTTTGTTGTTTCCTGGGAGTTCGATGTTTGATGCCTGAGTTTTGGATCAACTAATTGTATGATTTAATTTCAAAATTGAGAAAATGATGGTTCCAGGGTTCTTGTTGAGCATAAGTTTTCAATTATCTTTGGGGGTGTTTGCCAAAGAGATTGCATAGCAGCAAGTTTGTTTTGGTGAGTTTCATTTGTGATCATAGACCTGATGTGCTGTTTCTGATGACTGGGAGATTTGACTTTATCAGTTGTAGTGAATAGGCTATCATGAATTGTCATAGGCAGCTGAAATTTATTTAGCAAGTCGTTAAGCTTTAAATTTGAACTGTATCTTTAAATGCGAAATAATTCTTTGTTATCGTTATTTGTAATCTTGCGCTGAGCTAATAGTCTATGTGAAAATGTGGTTTGAAGTCCTTTAGAAGAGAAATTTCTGGCAGATTAGTTCCATAAATGAATTTGACATTTCTGGCAGAAGTCAAATGAGCAGTCAATGGATTCCATTAGCACACCTTCTACTAATGTAATCCTTAACCATGATTTCTCTGGAGGACTTCATTCGTGGCATCCTAATTGCTGCGACAGCATTGTGGTATCCTCGGAGTCGGGTTATCCCGAAGGCCTATCGGCTAAATTAAGCGGCCGTTTTGCCTTTATTACTAACCGGAAAGAAAGTTGGCAAGGCCTCGAGCAAGACATCACCGACCGAGTTTCCGCTGGCCCCACTTACACAGTCACTGCTTGGGTTGGAATATCGGGGGCTCCTCAAGGCACTGCTGATGTGCAAGCCACTCTGAAAATCGCAAACCAAGATTCATCAGTTAGCTATTTGTTCGTTGGAAGGTAAAGTTATTTATCTCTCTGTTTCTCTCTTGCTTGAGATGGCAAATTCCTGATTCCATTAGCCCTGTAGAGCTTCTGCTTCGATGGATCGTTGGGAGAAGATAAAAGGTACATTTTCTCTGTCAACAATGCCTAAGCGAGTTACGTTTTATCTGGAAGGGCCTTCGCCTGGCATTGACCTCCTCGTAAAATCAGTAGAAGTTTCCTGCCCCTGTTCCAGTCAATGTGACGACGTAAGTTTGTCTAGAACATGAATTTTTTTTAATCTTCTTCATTGGTGTTAAAATTTTTGACGTGGTCCTGTTGTTTGCATAGACTCGCGCTGCAGGCTCTCTGCGTGATGACGATGAGAACATTATACAGAATCCAGTATTTGACGACGGCCTTAACAATTGGTCTCCGAGAGGTTGCTCGATCGAATTGCATACTTCTATGGGGGATGGGAAAATTGTTTCAGAGTCCGGAAAGTTCTTTGCGTCGACAAACAATCGCACGGATTACTGGAACGGAATTCAGCAGGAGATAACGGGGAGAGTGCAGAGGAAGCTTGCCTATGACGTTGTTGCTAATGTACGGATATTTGGTAATAATACCAATAAGTCAGATGTTAGGGCAACACTGTGGGTCCAGGATGCAGATCACCGTGAACAGTACATAGGGATTGGCAGGTATAACATCTGCTTGTCAATGTATTATTTTTTTCTTTCTTTTAAATTATGTAAATTCTGCCTATTATGGTTGATTGACTTCAAAATCTTCTGTTAATATATAATGTGACTAACCACTGATCAGACAAGTATTGCATTAAAATACGAGCTAATGACAACGTTTTTCTATTTTTAATTTTTTCAACGACCGAACTTCAACTCTGTTTTAGAACTAAAGTTTTCAATTTTTTTCCCAGTGAGTTTTTTGTAGTTGTAGTTAAAGTTTGAAGCACACCACTTATTTACAATACATATAAAATGAAATAAACTGGCCTGCAGAAAGAGTGGCTGCTAGGTTTTGACTAACCTTATCTTTTATTTATTAATTGACCGGAACAAATATTCAAGAGAGTTGTGACACCATATATTTTACCTTCATATGTTTGTTTCCTTGCTTCAATTAATGATAATGAAAGTAAGTGCCTATTATTTATTTTTATTTTTATTTTGTGCTTTGATCTTCTTTAAGTAAGTTGGCTGGTTATGTAGTGTGCAGGCCACAGACAGTGATTGGCTGTTGTTGCAAGGAAAATTTCTTTTAAACAATTCCCCCTCGAAGGTAGTTATATATTTAGAAGGTCCGCCTTCAGGCACTGATATTCTCCTCGATAAACTTGTCATCAAGCATGCTCCCAAACCCCCGCCTTCATCTCCACCAATCATCGAGGTAGTCAAATAAGTAATGGTCTATACGAGTGCCAAAGAACCGAACATAAGCATTAGAAGAAAAAAAAAACTGTTTTACCTTTTTTTTTAATACTGTTTAACCAGAATGCTGCTTTTGGAGTCAATATCATTGCTAATAGCAACCTCAGTGGCGGCACAAACGGTTTTTTCCCCCTCGGAAATTGCACTCTTACCGTCGGCAATGGTTCACCACAGATCCTTCTTCCAATGGCTTGAGCTTCATTAGGGCCTCATGGACGTTTGAGTGGCCGCTARATTCTGGTGACCAATCGTTCTCAGACATGGATGGGTCCCGCTCAGACTATTACAGCTAATGTGAAACTATATTTGACGTATCAAGTGTCTGCGTGGGTTAAGATCGGCACTGGYGCGACTCGATCACAGAATGTTAATGTTGCTCTTGGTGTYGATGYTCAATGGGTAAATGGTGGCCAAGTRGAGATTATTGATGACACATGGCATGAAATTGGTGGATCATTCAGAATTGAGAAGCAAGTGGCAAAGGTAATGGTTTATTTACAGGGTCCCGATGCTGGGGTTGATTTGATGGTTGCCGGGCTTCAAATCTTTCCAGTGGACAGGTGTGCAAGATTTAGACACTTGAAGAACCAAACGGAGAAGGTTAGTCAAAATTTTCTAGCATTTTGTTTTATGCATTGGCTGACTTTAAATAGGTTTTGATCATCAATATGTAAGAGAATTCTTTAGAAGAAATCTGGTTTATCTTGTAATGATAGCAGCATACTAATGATGGTTTTGTACGAGAATTCCTTAGAAGAAATCTGGTTTATCTTGTATGTTTGAGTTCAGTCAATTATTATTATTTTTTTTAATATATATACTTTTTGTATCGTCATATGCTTGTTGGGTACTTTATCAATCCTCATCTCCCTTGTCCAACTCATTTCCGAGCTAACGCATACATTTTTTCTTATCTTCTTCTTAGACAGACAATCTCTTACAAAATTTGTCCAGCTTCTATCAAAGTATAAATCTAGCATCTATTACATAATAAGTATGATTTTACACAAATTAATGCCTTCTTTTTTTCTATGCAGATACGCAAGCGTGATGTTATCCTAAAGTTTACCACATCAGATTCAAGCACACCAGTCGGCGCCTTTCTGAATATAAAACAAACACAAAACAGCTTCCCAATTGGGTCATGTGTAAGTAGGACAAACATAGACAATGAAGACTTTGTTGCTTTCCTCACCAAAAACTTCAATTGGGCCGTCTTTGGGAATGAGCTGAAGTGGTATTGGACCGAACCACAGAAAGGAAACTTCAACTACAGAGACGCCGATGACATGTTGAGCTTGTGCACAAGCCACAACATCCAACTCCGTGGGCACTGTATCTTCTGGGAGGTGGAGGGAACGGTTCAGTCATGGGTACGCGCTCTGAGCAAAGACGATCTGTCGACAGCTGTCCAAAACCGTCTGACGGGTCTTCTGACACGGTACAAAGGGAAGTTCAAGCACTACGACGTGAATAACGAAATGATGCACGGCTCGTTCTACCAGGATCATCTGGGGAAAGACATCAGGGCTAACATGTTCAAGACCGCGAATCAACTGGATCCCACTTCCACCCTTTTCGTGAACGACTACCATGTCGAGGACGGCTGCGACACACGATCATCGCCGGAAAAGTACATCCGGCACATTCTTGATCTGCAAGAGCAAGGGGCCCCCGTAGGAGGGATAGGCATACAGGGACATATTGATAGTCCGGTTGGGCCGATTGTCTGTTCGGCTCTCGACAAGTTGGGAATTCTCGGACTTCCAATCTGGTTCACAGAAGTTGATGTCTCGTCCAATAACGAATTTGTTAGAGCTGATGATTTGGAAGTTATGCTGCGAGAGGCTTTCGCCCACCCGGCAGTGGAGGGTGTAATGTTGTGGGGATTTTGGGAGCTTTTTATGAGCCGGGACAATGCGTACTTGGTGAATGCAGAAGGGGAAGTTAATGAAGCCGGTAAACGATACCTTGCTTTCAAGCAAGAGTGTCTTTCTCGTGCTCACGGCCATGTTGATGGACAAACTGAGTTTGGGTTCAGAGGGTTTCATGGATTGTACGAGGTTGAAGTGGTTTACGCTTTCTAATAAGAAAGTGAAAAAGACATTTGTGGTTGATCCAGGTGAGGATCCACTAGTGATATCCATAAATCTGTAGTTGTTAAAATATCTACTGATGCTGCATTATTGGGAGATTGTGAAATTTGAATTGCTGTTGTGGGTAAAAGAAACAAGTGCCTTGGGGTGTTGCAAAATAATGATGTTTATTCTAAGTGTTGTTTGTATTGTAGGATTCAAGTGAATAAATAAACTGTTTAGTATTCTTGGATTATATTAACAAGAATTGTTAGCATATTTCTTCCTATAAAAGCTCTGCTTCTCTCGAGTATTATAGCTGGAAAAGGATTCCAGAAAAGGTGTTGTTCCTTACATGCATTTCATGTCGTCTTAGGAAGTAATTGGTGATTTTTGAGTTCATGCACGATAAACTTATATTATAATCTATCCACAAAGCTTTCTGACCTTTTCCTTCATCATAAGAATTGCGGATAGCTAATACTTAGCTGATTATATATAAAAAAAAAAAAAAAAAGGTAATATGAAACAATTTCTATGTTTGGAAGGTGGACTCGTGAACAGTAAGTGCTAACAGTTCTGCATTCCTTTCAGATATAGATAGTTCAGCACAATTATGTCTTTTCAAAAGAAATGAATAGAGATGTTTTTCAATGAGTACGTCCAATGTCTGATCATTACACGAATTATAATTGACGTGGTGGATTCACTTTTAGTTATAAAAGTGTTATTTTTTATTAATAAACGTGATTTTACATATTAATTAAATATTTAACTAAAAGATAATAGTCGATTTCTTTTTTATTGTCCTTTATTGCAAAGTGTTACTCTACATCTTAAATAAAAAGTTATCACTATTCTTTTATTTTTTCTTGACAAGAATCATTTATGGCCTTAAAAATATTACTCTGCATCTTATATAAAAATTACAAATTTCATTTGAAAAGTGTCACTTTTAGTTTTAAATGTATCATTTTGCAGTTTCATCTTATATTGTATATGAGAGGCGTTATTCGTCTATCGGGTGGCCAGGCCACCCAGAAACAAAATAAATCAAAAATAAAAAATGAATGCGAGATGACTACTATACCCTTAAGTCATTTTGGCTCCATAAGACGAGTTAAATTTACAAACCTTGTAATAATTACACTCATAATCATCACCTTTGTTTTTTATTATTCCCATAAACACGCCACCAATCACCCATTGGACTCCCAACGAATATGCTACCCGTGTCAAATATCTTATTTAACTAAGTATTTTAAAGTGTTCTCAACAAAAAACCAACCCCTTAACTTGAGATTAAACACAAGAAACCAAACATGAGTAGTTTTGATTTGGAAATTAGCTTAATTTCATGGTTCAGAGCTGATTCCGAAAATTCTCTACATCACATCGAGACTGAAAGCTCCTACAACCCATTTCCTGAAGAAGACAGCGTTGAACATTTAATCATAGTAGCAAATGAGAATGACAATGACGATCCTCTACCTGGTACAACTATCATTTTAGAAATGCGTAGTTTTAGTTGTTTAGAACCATAACTATGCATTATTACAAATGAAAACTATTAAATATAAAATAGCCTTATTTCTATAACTATAACTATACATTATTATAAATGAAAACTATTCATGACAAACCAACCTTATTTTTCGATAATCGGGACACGTTATTATTATTGAAACATATGCACAACAAAACAACCTTATACTTCATAACCACAACTATACTAAAAAGACTATGCTAGACAAAACAACTTATTTTACGTTCAAGTCCACGACTACACTTCATTTCTATTAAACTTTTACAAGACCAAACAACTTATTTTACGTTCATCTCAATAACTTTACAGGCCATCGAAAATAATGCACGGTAAAACAACCTATTTTTGAATCTTTTTGTTTCCAGGCAAGTATTATGATAGCTCGAAAAGTTTGTATAAAGCTTACCTAGGTCATGGTAAGCGTAAGTATTTCGGTATAAAAATCAAATACCAAAAGCCAACGAGAGATGATCCGTAGCGCGTTTTATATACATACTATGAAGCTCGCAAGCCCAAAGATGAAAAAAATATCTTAAAAATGCAACTGCCTCACGTCACTAAGTGATGTAAGGACATAGAACAACACATGGATGGTTGCGAAAATGAATGAAGTTCACAAACATGAATTATTCGGCTATGCCGATTTTGATGTCTTGTCACAGGAGTATAATTACCCACACGAAGATAACTATTAAGGTATACGACATAGCCGGGATACCACCATATAAGAATATCTGAATGCTTAGGTTCTTGATGGAGGCCCTGGGTACTTGTCATGCTGTGTTAAAGATATCAGAAATCACATTGAAAAGGCAAAAAGGTTAAAACTTGGTGAAGGAGATGTCGAGGCTATGATAAGACTTTTTATAATACTGCAGCAAAACGATGCAAACTTATTTTATATGATGGACATTGATAACTATGGTAGTTTACGTAATGTGATGTAGATTCATCATCATAGCAAAGCAGCATGTGAGGACGTCTACGATATTGTGAGATATGACACGACTTACCTCGTTAATAAGTATAAAATGCCATTTGGCACGATGGTGGGGGTTAATCAACACCGTCGATCCATCCTCTTGGGTTTTTGTTTGCTTTCCCATGAAGACACATAGTCTTCTAAATGGTTCTTTAAAAACTGGACTGAAGCAATGGGTGGGGTTTCACCCTACATATATAATAACCGATCAAGCCGATAGCATCAGAAATGCGTTAAGAGAGGTGATGCCAGACACAATTCAGCTATGGTGTATGTGGCATATCATGAAGAATGTACCAGATAAGTTCAAGGGGTTTCGTGATAAGAACCGCTCCATAATTGGGTCTGGTTATCTTGTTTACAATAGCCTATCGATTAAATCATTTCGAAGCAATTAGTCAGAATCTTTGGCCAGGCATGGAATCAAACGTAACCATTAGCTTAATACTTTGTATGATAACATACACTATTAGGTTCCAGTATCCATGAATCACATGTTCTGGGATGGCATGCTTTCAACACAAAGGAGTGAAGGCATGCACGCCTATTATGATAATTTCACCAAAAGTATGAGTATCCTGTAAACGTTCCTCAAACAAATAGAATTAGCAAAATCTGTGAAAGTGACTCAAACTTTTGTGCACCTCTTTTTAATAAATTAATTTAAAACACGTCAGTTTGCTCGCAAGTGTACGAGGTAACTGTAGGGTGATGAGTTTGACTCGAGTCGTATCTCTCGAGGAAACAACTATTCGGTCTTTCGGATGTTTTTAAGTAAAATACATGTACAATTGGGGTTTTGAAGAGATTGAATTGATCATTATAAACTAAAGTAATAATTAAACTAAAACTAATTAAACTAATTACTTAAAACTAGATTATCAACTACGAGCTATAATTAAACTATCAATAATACGCAACCTAATTAACGAATCTAAGAGCATGAGTATAAGAAATTACCACTAAGCAATGAATCATAATAATCTAAGATTAACGGATAACTAAGCATAAGTCGAATCGCATAAATAAACTAAATTAAACCAATATCCAAACATGAAACGATTTAACTAAGTAAACTAGTTCTAGCATTAACTAAGCAATTAAACTAAGAAATTAACTACGAAATTAACTAAGAGTTTAGAGTACTTATTGTAATTACGAAAAGCAGTAAAAAGCTCCAGCTATTCCGGAGTTCGAACGTTGATCTTGGGCGAAGAATGAATCCCGAACTCGAATTCGATGTTTTGGATGCGTTGTTCTTCGATCCTTGATCTCCGTCTTTAAATCTCGTTATGAGATGTGGGATTATTGTTATTATAAGCTAAAATACCCTAGGTGGTCGTATCTCTGGTGTCTCTCCTCCTTAAAATCCGAAATAATGAGGGTTTAAATAGATATTAGAAGTCTTGGCGCACAAGAAACCCTAAGATCCGAATTCTGGGCCGTCGCGTCGACGGTGCGTCGACGTAGCATCGACTGACACGCGCTGGTGATCGGCAGGACTTGGCAGACTTGGTCGGCAGCGCTCGGCAGGTCTGGTCAGTAGGTGTGCGCGTCGGCTGGGCGGGTGCATCGACTGGGTGCGTCGACATCGATGCTTCAACAAGTTGCGTCGACATCGGTGCGTCGACATCGATGCTTCAGCAAGTAGCGTCGACAGTGCATCGACGCTGCGTTGACGTAGCGTCGACGGTCGCGTCAGTCGATGCGACTGCGCGTCTGCCTCCGTCTCTCTATCTTTTGCTACTCGTTTCGCCGGAAAGCTCGTTCTCCTACTCTTAAACATCAAACTTCGTCTATTACGCGCTGAACTCTTCCGGTTACTTAGCTGTAAGGTGGAAAACAATGAAATATCACCTATTTGCATCAATTACGATTAAAATACGGTGAAATAAGTCAGAACTATAAAAAATACGAAATTATTACCAAAAAACAAATAGAAAAACGTACTAAAATACTAATAAAAATAAGGACAAATCTACTCTAATCAGAAAGTCTCTATTGAGTTCGAGTAAGACTATGACTCAAAGGTGAAGACTTGAAAGGCCAAAACTTTATATGAATGTGAGTTACAATTTTAGAGCGCATACACAAATACAATATACAAACTATTCCAATAAGAGTGTAAGGAGTTGATGCACTTCTATATTATGCCACAACTTTAAGATGATAGCCAAGTCCGCGTTGAGAATATTATTGTCCTAGAGAGGTGAAGTATGAATAATAATTTCCACAAGGAGTTCACTTAGAAGGATACTTGAGATATAATATAGGATACTCGAAGCGAGGACATCCTCTGCTGCCGTATTCTACAAGTGTTGGGCCAAAAGGGTATTCGACGTGTACATGAAAGATATATCATGATAATCTAGAGAAAAGACGTGTACAAGTTCCATTCCAGTATTTTCTTTTTCGGAGGTTACTTACACATGACCAAACATTATATGGCCTATCAACAAATAAAAAAATATTTCATTGAGTGTGCCGATGTTGCTTTTGGTGACTTGATGAAAATAGAGATGTATCGAATTAATAGATGAGATACTTAGTATGCCACTCTCTCCTCCTTCGGTCATTTCCATGAATGGAACAACTGATGATCCATCCGACAAGTCCCGTATATTCTGGATCCGCTACGTTATACCTTAATTGGTAGGCCAAAATTAAACTATCCAAGGAAGAGGAAGAGGCACCGTGACTAGCAATGCTGCCGGAAGGGGGTAAGTTAGGAGTAACGATGTTGATGAAACACATGGTAGTGTTTTCTTTTAAGTCTTGTGCAATTTCACTCGCATGAGTTATGCTTGTTTCAATGCATAGTTTTCATTTTCCTAAATTTGGTGTGTTTGTTTTGAGAGTAATTTTCATTGATGGGACACATAGCATTGTCGTCTTTTCTTACTTGTGAATTTTAATTTGCAAGGATTATGTTTTTTCGAATGCATAGTTTTCATTTTCCTATATGCTTGTTTTGTTTATTTTGGGAGTGATGATTTTTGTTGGAATACAAGTTCTGCTACTTAATATTTGTGCTACTTAATGTGTATGAATTATAATTTTTAGAATGCATAGTTTTTCACTTTCTTGAGTTTGGTAGTATGCTTGTTTTGTTTGTTTTGAGAGTAATGTTTGTTAATGGAACATATAGTAGTGTTGTCTTTTAGGCTTGTGCAATTTAATTTGCATAAATTATTCGTCGAGAAATACATAGTTTTTGGTTTAAGAGTCATTTTGATATACTATATTACATGTTTGTAATTATTCCATGAACTAACAATTATGGTTTCGAGAGAAGGCCATGTTTCAGAATTGTAAGGTTTCAAAGTGGGTTCTTTCAAGTAAATATAATCTACACGACATGATAAGATAAAGTTCTAAAAATAATGTTTCACACATAAATAAGAAAATAAGAATGTTCATGATGTAATAAATTTTAGATAAAAAAACCAAAATAAAAACTACAAAAAAAGTACTTAATGACCTTGTTATTCGACCTTTTAACATGAGTTTTAGGATTAAATTTTCGACCTCTACCAGTGTTGCTCTTGCTTCTTTGGTTTTCATTGCGATTCCTCCATTCAATAGCGGCCTTTAACCTACATTCAACAACCTATTCTACTTTTAGAAAACCAGACGGGCAACTAATTTTCTCTTAGCTTTGTAGAGAAGCCTTGGTTTTGCCACTCAGTGAAACAAACTTACAGGATGTGGCCAGCCTAATGCTCCATAAATAAGCCCACAAATTCAAAAACTATGAGTGTCCGACTGATCCGGCACATAGGGAACATCCTATTCAAAACTCTCAAAGTCGATATCTGTCCAAAACTGATTATATACCA
>BMAC01000078.1:991260-1012085 GCA_014905375.1 Phtheirospermum japonicum
TAGTGCGATTGTTTAATATATTATACCTCAATTTTAAAGACTATTATATTATAGTTGTATTCTATATAAATTATCTAAAATTATTTTAAAATCTTATTATAATCAAATTAATAAATTTTAGTTTTAATAATCTAAGAACTCTAATTAAGTGAATTTATGATTCAATTTCAAATAAAATTATATTATCAATTTCTAAGAAAATATTATAATTATTTAGTAATGTAATTATTTATTTAAATTACTATTGAGTCGTCTATGAAATAATTTCGACTTCTAAAATTATTATAATTTATATTATAGTTATTTTAATAATTGGGTCGTTCACGGAATTATTCGGTTTAAACTTTAAGCCGTCTAATATGTCATTTTATTCTCGGACTTAAAAACAAGCCAATCGAAACCCAATTGCTAGCTAGCCCGAGTCCACTAAACCTTAGCCCTAACTTTCCAAAATTAAACCCAACTTTAGTTTAAAAGCAAAATCTTATTTCTTTTTCCTTCAGCCGCTTTCAAAACTCTCCAGCTTTTTTCTTTTTCTGCAAAATCAGCCGTAAGCAAGCAGGTAAAATCTTCTTTCATTTTTTTATTTATTTTTTTTATTTAAATCCTAATATCCGGCAACCATCGCAACTGATCGGCTGCCGATTTCTAATCAACCCTGCCCAAATTCTCAAAGTCGCCAACCATCGGATCGAGACCCGAACCATACCACTGCCACTGGGCCTTCACGACCACTGCCGTACAACGACCATCGACACCACAGCCCGATCATCCACCACGGCAAACCATCCGAATCGCCACCGCTAAGCCTCGACGACCCGATCGTTAGTCGCCGACACCAAACCAGACCCCTGTCCAAACCCGAGCAACCACGGCCCGACTTCCAGTCGCCGACAGCCACAGCAACGTCGCCGTCGCCAACCATCCCTGCCACGAATCCCAGCCAGCACCCCTGCCAACATCACAAAAAACTACAGCCGCAGCCAATCAAAACCCGTACACCAACACACCCGAACGTCCGAAACCGCCACCAAACCCATTCCTTAAACCTGTACGCCGCTCGTCGAGTCGCCGCCCGTTGTCCGTCAAACACCAGCCGCCATGGTTCTGTCGCCGTCGGCCGAGGAATAGGGAAGGGAAGGCTCTGGCCGAGTTTTGTGATTTGGGGAGAAAGAAGCAAAAAGGGGCAGACGGGAATTAGGGATTTGGGGCTGAAATCCCTCAATTAAATCCATCCAACTTTCCAGAAATTACAAATTGACCCCCAGCCTCTTTCCATCTTTTCGATTGAAACCCCAGATTTCCAATAACCCCTATCCAGCCCCAAAACATAATTTAAAACTACAATCCAGTCCTTCTAAATTATTATTTCTATTAGATTATTATTATTAACATTATTATTATTATTATTATTATTTTATTATTATTATTAACATTATTATTGTTATTATTATTATTACTACTTTAAATATGAAAAATACTAATTAAATATAATTTTCTAATTTATTAGGTGACGAGCATTAAGGGGACTTAGGATTTCAACTACGTGCATATCACTCGACTTTCCACGATATTTTTACGAGGTAGGGACCACTGACTTGCCTATGTTAAATTTTATGTACTCAAATTTATGTTCTATGTGTATCATGCAATTCTATATTTCCAAAAACTAATATAGCTGTAGACCAAAAGTGTCTGTGACCGGGAAAAAGGGTCATCGGGTTTATCCCGGCGTGCTATAACCACGAATTAAAACCAGAGAACAAATGTGTCTGTGACCGGGGAAAAGGGTCATCGGGTATATCCCGGCGCGTTTTAGCTGCAGTCAACTTATTTTCTACGATAAAACTATGAATTCTATGGTCATTTTTGCTATTTTTGAGTTGTATGATTTTGCATTGGTTAAGTCGGTGTAACTATTGAGTACGTTGAGCTCATCCCAAATCAACGATATTTTTTTTCAGGTATGAAAGAGGATGTCGATCGGATGGGAGACGAGTAGAGGAATAAAAATGTTGATGTTGGTTTTGTGTCTCTAAAGTTGTTTCATTATTTTAAATAAAGGTTGAACTAGACATAAAGACGTGTTTTTAAATTATAAATTTCCTTTGATGATGATTTGGTTGTTTATATTATGATTATTTCCGCTGTGTAAAGTTTGAAAGCCTTGACATTTATTGTGATGCCAAGATTTCTTATATTTAATTATTTTAAAAATATAAATTATTTTTAAACTAAAGTGAAATCGGGGCGTTACAGGAACAACTGATGATTCTTCCATACAAGTCCCGCATATTCTGGATCCGCTATGTTACCTCAATTTGTAGGCCAAAATAACTGTCCAAGGAAGAGGAAGAGGCACCATGCTAGCAATGCTGCTGGAAGGGGGTAAGTTAAGAGTAACGATGTTGATGAAACACAAGGCAGTGTTTTCTTTTGCGTCTTGTGCAATTTCACTCGCATGAGTTATACTTCTTTGGATGCATAGTTCTCATTTTCCTAAATTTGGTGTGTTTGTTTTGAGATTAGTTTTCATTGATGGAACACATGGCATTGCCGTCTTTTTTGACTTGTGAAATTTAATTTGCAAGGATTGTGCTTTTTGGAATGCATAGTTTTCATTCTTCTAAATATGGTAGTATGCTTGTTTTGTTTATTTTTAGGATTAATGATTGTTGCTGGAGTGCAGGGTTCTGCTACTAAATATTTGTGCTACTTAATGTGCATGAATTATAATTTCTAGAATGCATAGTTTTCACTTTCTTGAATTTGGTAGTATGCTTGTTTTGTTTGTTTTGAGAGTAACATGGAACATATAGCAGTGTTATCTTTTAAGGCTTGTGCAATTTAATTTTCATGAATTATTCGTCGAGAAATACATAGTATTTGACTTAAGAATCATTATGATATACTACATTACATGTTTGTAATTATTCCATGAAATACCAATTATGGTATTTAGAGGAGACCATGTTTAAGAATTGTAAGGTTTCAAAGTGGGTTCTTTCAAGTAAATATAATCTATAAGACGTGATCAGATAAAGTTTTAAAAATAATGTTTCACACATAAATAAGAAAATAAGAACGTTCATGACGTAATAAATTTTAGAAAAAAAAGCCAAAAAAAATTACAAAAAAATATTACTTATTGACTTTGATTATTCGACCTTTTAACATGAAATTTGGGATTAACTTTTCCACCTCTACCAGTGTTGCTCTTGCTTCTTTGGTTTTCATTGAAATTCTTCCGCTCTATAGCCGCTTTAACCTACATTTCAACAAACTATTCTCCTTTTAGAAAAGCAGACGGGCAACTAACTTTTTCCTGGATTTGTAGAGAAGCATTGGTTTTGCCACTCAGTGAAACAAATTTACAGGATGTGGCCAACCTAATGCTCCATATATAAGCCCAAAAAGGCTAAAACTATAAGCGTCTGGCTAATCTGTCATATAGGGCACATCCTATTCAAAATGCACAAAATCGATATTCGTCCCAACACTGGTTCTATACCATATTAAGAAATACTTCATCACATTTAATCCAAGGGTCTTAAATCCTTCAAGGAAATTGTCTTGGCATGGGAAGCTATTCAGGCAAATGTACTTTTTTTGTAATATCAACTACAAACAAGACGAGATGTTAGGTCCTGATTATAAGTAAAATGAACTGCAACCAAAAAGATAATAAGAAAAATGATTACTTCAAATGCGGAATAATTAGTATATAAGTTTTAGATAATTGGTCGTGTAATCTAAAATCACATAGTTGCACTATGAAAACGACATATCTAATGCAGCTAAGTGCATAATATTATCCAGTGTACCAAACACATCGTTTTATATATCATCTTAGCTGGATAGCAATATCCCATTCTCAACCCTAAATTCAACTCTTTTTTGCACGGGTAAACGGAACAATACTAAGACAATTATACATATTTATGCAAAGAAATACTAATAAATATACATGTACTCCAATAGATGTTCGAAAGAAAAACTTGCTCAGCTTTTCGATTGCAATTGTCTTAAAGTTGAGAGAAGCTTCAACGATGGAGTTGCTTGAAAACATATGATGAATAAATATCTTTAAATATTCGATTATATCATCAAAAACCAAACATAATTTAAGAAACACAACATTTTTCTAATCCTTAGTATTTTTCTATACAACCACAATAATTTGCTCAACATGAGGCGGGATAAAGATTTGCGCTTAATGAAATTGAAAAGATAAAATTAAAAATAGCATATCCATTCAGAAGACTCATGAATCAAATTCACAAATCAATTATCACTATTGGAAGAAAACATAAAGACTTTCTTAAAATGAAAAATTGTGTATGCACAGGCATACGTTGGCATACCTTTGGCTCCATAGAATCACATTATATACCTATTAGACTCTTCAAGAATGAAAGAAAACTTGGGTAAAACATTATCATCGACCATTAAATCCACACTCCACACACATCAGTATCATGACCTTCTAATTCGCTCGTGTAATTATTCCCTTTCCTCTCTCATCAACATTGAGTTTTTTCTCTCATCGGGCCCTCTAAGACTAAATCAGTGCCAATATCTTGAATTGAAAACTGATTGGTATGAGCCATTATATGCAACAAGTAGATACAACGTCTAAGAGAAGAGAAGCATGGAGCCCAAACTATGCATGAAAAAGATGTATACTTGTGCACTATACATAGAAAAATAATATAGGATAGCAGATAAATAATCAATAATAAAAATGCCTTTCATACCAGTTGTGCTCACCGCATCATTATTCTTGTAATGCATGACAAGGTTCAAAATCATATTGACTGAGGTTCCAGTCTCTAATAAATGGTGACGAGCATGCATGTTGACATGTTGCATATAAAACTTAAATAGCATCGTTCCATCTTGAACATTTGATTTTTCAGTCTCTTCAACTGTGAAGTCACCCCTCTCTTAGATCTTTATCGTTTAAGAACACCCAAATTCTTCATAGGTAAATTATGTTTTTTTTACCTTGCTTAGTTCTTTTTTGTATTTTTCTATCTTCAATGTGTGATGTTTCATAAGTTTGGAATGCTTTTTAGTTTTTGTTTCGTGTTCATTGATACTCGTTTCTAGTTCCACGTGGTAATCCCTTTCAACACTACACTGATCCTTTATAATAGCTTTCATTCTTTTACAATTCCACCATGAACAAGGCAATGGATCACATAAATGTAAGAGAACACACCTGTGAGATATTATGCGGAACCAATATTGTATCTAATTTTAATAAATAAATAATTAATAACCATATAATCTATAAAATAGCTTCCCAAAAATAGATGAATATTCTCCTCTGGCCACAATGTCTGCCTCGTCATGTACCTCCAATAGAAAGAATCAAGAAACTCGAGCAACACATTCTTTACAGACGTAACCCAATTGGAATTGTTGATATCTTTCAATTTCTCTATGGATTTTGCATAAAGGATGAAGTTGAACAATCCAGGAGGGTCAAACAGATGTCTTATAACCAATAAAATGAGCAGGTTGGCATTAAAACACTTTTCCCATAAAATGTAAACTTTTGGGGAATTTCTTCAATGTCCATGAAACCCTTAATGGAAAGTGTTAAACCTTGTCAACATGTTCTGCACTGTCCTTCATAAAATAATTTGTCCCAGTTACTTTTGTAATATATCTTTTTCCTTGCTGGATACCGTGAATTCTACTTACATCACCGACTTTATCTTCATAGCATTTCCATTTAAGAACTTGGAAGACCTAGATTCAGGTTCGTAAGCCATGGCGTTCTTATCCATAAAATCCCTCAGAATACTTTCCAACCGTAATAACAACTTATCGAACTCAACAGTCTCCTGTGCATCTTTGTATTTCTCTTTTTTAGTACTCACCTTTAGTTTCTTAGTAATATTAATAATGCCCGTTGTTCTACATTTAAATTAAAGTTGAAAAAATTGAGGCTTTTCTTCTTCCCATTTGTATTTTCTCTCACCTTTTTTCTTAAATTGAAACTGGCTGAGGTTTGTTATTCTTCCATTATATTGATTATTTCCTAATTATATTAATCCGAACGGGCTGAGGCTTGTTTTCCCCCTCTGCGTGGGTTCTTTCCCCTACTTTTGCTTATCTATATTAGACAAAAGGAGATGGATAGATTCAAAGTGGAGAGAAAATAATTATGACTAATAAAATAATTATGTCTGGGAGCTTCGTTTAAAAGATAAAACTTATGGATTTAAGGGAGTTTGTAGATAAATTATATGACTTTGTTTAGTTAGCATTTGGGGAAGTTTCTTCTCCCAGAAACATCCCTCGATGATCTAACAAACACTACTTTTCATTTTTTCTGATGCATTTATCTTCTAATACACACATTTCTAAAAAACTTCCACCAATCACTCTTCCCCAAAAAACATTCCCCCAATCACCAACCAAACAAAGCCTATTGGGTAGAGAGATTCAAGTGGTTGGCTTTTATAGAATATGAATACTTATGATTCATGTTTGGAGAGAAAATGAATGAAGTAGAAAGATTTGAGGGTCGGCGGTGAAGGAAAATGAATAGTCATGATTTTTGTTTGGAGATAAAGTAAATAGGTCAAAGAGATTCGAGGGGTTGGCTGCATTGGAAAAGAACCAATTATGGTTGAAGTGCAAATCATTAAGTCTTCATTGACTATAATTCAACATGCCTCAAAAATAGTGTAAATAGGTTGCGTGTTTATTACCTATTGATTAAAATGCATTTGTGGTTATTCTTAGTAGTATCTTCGTATCTTTTTGTTAGTCTTTTCGGTATAAGTTGGACCATTTAAGCTTAATTTCGTATATTTAGACTTCCGACTTATTTTACCGTGTTTTGATCTAATTAATGTAAAATAAGTGATTATTTGATGTTTTTCACTTACAGCTAAGTAACCGGGAGAGTTTAGCACATTAGAGATAAAGTGTAAAGATCGAGAGATGAGGATCAAGCTTTCCGGCGAAAAGTAGCAAGTTTTTGGAGTTAACGGTTGGCATTAACGCTTACTTCATAACCGTTAACCATAACCGTCAGCAGCAGGCTCGAACAAGAAAGTAGCAGCTAACGGTTGCTACTAACGGTTGCTATAACCATTAGCAACCGACCGTTAGCGGGGCCCAGATGCAGCAGACAGGCTTGCGGCCCAAGTCACAGGAAAATCTATAAAAACCCTCCTTAATCTGAATTTCGGACATCTAGGTTTTATGTGTGCATAAGCTAACCCTAAACAGAGAGCAATCCTAGGGTTTTGGAGATGGAAAACAACAACGAGACGCACGAACGGGGAGCAACCAAGAATCGACGATGACGAGTTCTCAAAGCCGTTCGACGCCGTTTTATCATAGAAGTTCGGTTCGCTGCGTTCACTCTTCGGAATAGCCAAAGATCTTTCAATTTTCAAAAACTAAAACGAGTACTTCAAACTTTTATTTAGTTTTCTTAGTTTCAAATCATTAGTTTTTAAGTTTGCGAATGTTAGATAGTTTATGTTCGTATTGTTTGCTTTCGTTTGGATTCGCTGAACGTATTTAGTTATTTAATCTCAGTTTATTTTCAGTCTTATATGCTTATTGTTGGTAGATTAATATTCTGTTGGTTGGAAACTCGTTCATGCATGCGATTCTATTAGTTTCTGTTGAACAGTTAGTGCTAACCGTTGCCGTTAACCGTTACTGTTAACGGTTGGACCAACAGTTAGCAGTAACCGTTAGCGTTAAGGGTTGCAACAGTTAGTGGATGATTATTTGTATGGTTAGTTTCAGTTGCTGAATCTGAATTGCTTCTTAGTTATTTAATGAGTTTTCTGATATTTAGTTTAATTCATTAATTGGTTTAATTAATTTAAGTTTATTTAAAATTAAGTTTTTTCTATTTAAATTCGTAGCTAATAATCATCATCAAACCCCCCCCCAATTTGTATGCGTAATTGTGTTGAACAAACTATTTAAGATTCCGATTGTATGTTGCTTGAGAGACGACTCGAGTCAAGTAGCCAATCTACGCGCGACCCCGTGCTCTTGCGGGCAAACTATTGATCTTTTGACAAATTTTCATAAGTAGGCAATCAAAAAGATTGAATCAAAATTTTGGCGCCGTTGCCGGGGAACATAGCAAAGGTTTCAAAAATATGTTTGTTCGTTTTCATTTTCTTTTTAACTATCAATTTGTATAAATATTTTCTCTAGTCGCTGCGTGTGATTTGCTATTGAGTATATGCAAGGTCGTAGATCACTTAGACTCGAGCTTGCACCATTTACCGACAACGTCCATCGTTCCAATCGAGCAAGACCACCTCGCGTATCCGAAAGCGAATCGTCTTACACAACTGATTTTATTTGTGATCCAATTCCCGAAGAGATGTTGCGACTGGATAACCCTCCCCACAACAATGAGGATGATCAACCACCGAGGAACCCACCTATGCGACAAAGGAACGACTACGGAAGTGAACCGATTCGTCCCGACGGACCGGTACAGCCTCGAGAGTATTGGGAGAATGTCCAGCGAAACGAGATGGACCTAAATGAAGAACGAGGAAGGGGAAATAAAATCGCAATCACTACATTCTGGACGACTATTCCGAGAGATCTAACCATGGTTACGAGCGAGTTAATGATTGGCTTGCGAATGACAACTATGATGAGAGGAACGAGTACGAAAGGAATTACGCAAGGCCGGCTAATCAAGAAAGCCAGGGAGCACGTGAGACAAGACAAAGAGAGTTTACAACTCCTCAAGTAGGACCCTACAGTTCCGCCATTGTGTTGGGAAGGACTGCTAGAGACTTCGAGTTGAAACCTCACATAATCAACAACCTCTCGACATTTCGTGGCCTCGTCAACGAGGATCCATTGACTTTCCTAAAGGAGTTCTATGCTGAAGTGAGCAGGATCCTGTCTCCAGGACTACATCATGAGGATCTTCAAATGGTATGCTTTCCTGCTGCATGAAGGACAAAGCCAAATCTTGGCTACTTTCGCTAGAACCGAAGGTCTCTGATCGACTGGCCCATGGTTAGTGACAAGTTCATTAATCATTATTATTCAGCTCAGACAATAGACCATATAAGGAGACAAATAGCCAATTTTGTCCAGCAAGACGGGGAGTTGTTTCACGAAGCGTGGGAACGTTTCAAATCTCTACTACAAGCTTGCCCATATCATCACAACTCCGCAGGAATGGTGAACCAACTCTTCTACGAAGGACTTCTAGATTCTAACAAAAATAACGTAGAAGTAGCTGCTGGAGGAGATTTTGGACACCTTACAGCGACGGAAGCAAAGCAACTATTTGAGAGGATGAGCGAGAAGTCGAGGCAAACAAGCTCTCGACCACGGAAGATACGAGTTAACGAGGCAACTGAGGTGCCAAGCAATGAGACCAACGAGACATACAGTCTTTGTTGAGAGCAAGGGCATTTGCTGGATATGTGCAAAATGGTGTGGAGCGAAGAAAGTGAAGCGGAGGCATACGCCGTCAAAGAACAAAGGCGAAATCAAGATGTTCTAACTTACGAGCATCGACAACCCACTAAGTCTAACGCACAATGAGATTCACCTTATTTTAAATGGGGCCCAGGGAATCCGCACAGCACTCCTACACCAAATGATCCACCACAGAATAAGCCTCCAAGCAAACCTCCGACGCCTGGACCCATTCCCGCTCCGATACAGCCAAACGATCAGTTGCTCATATGGCAACAAAATCAAGTTACGGAGAAAATCAGGAACAGGGATGGACTAACAAATTTGACCACGCAAGTTAATAAGCTAGGAGAGGTCTTGAATGACCTCTCTAAAAGTGTGAAGAACTTAGAAAAAATGATGGGCCAAATGGCAACATTTATGGCCAAACATGACAACGAGAAAGGAAAGTTTCCAAGCCAACCCAAGCAAACTTCTGCGATTCATACGTTACGTAGTGGGAAGATGATAGATAATGGAGTTGAAGAGGAGAAAGAAGAGGATATAAATATTCCGAATGCGGGACTGCCCACGAACGATGACCCTAAACCGATTGACCAAATGCACAAGTCACCCAATCCATATATTCCTGGGTCGTTAAAGGGGAAGTTTCCATATCAAGTCCCCACTCCAACATTAGATGACGACTCCACTAAGTCTCCAACTCCGCAGCCGAAGCAATCGGCAATGCCTATAAGAGACAAGGTTCCTTTTCCAAGTCGTCTACGCCCAGCCAAAGAGAACAAAAAGTTCATGGAGCTTTACAATCTGTTGAAGAACGTTAACGTTAATCTTCCTCTTCTGGACGTAATCAAGACAATGCCCGCTTACGTGAAATTCTTCAAGGAGCTAGCTGCAAGGGAGCGATGATTGGAAACAACACAACGAGTCGAATTAACCAAAGAGGTCAGCGCCATATGCAAGGGTCCACTGCCCAAAAAGGAAAGAGACCCTGAGAGTTTTTGTATAACTATCGGCTTAACTAATGGACAAACCGCACGTGGAATGCTTGACCTTGGCACCGGAATCAATTTAATGCCGTACTCCTTATATAAGGAATTTTACATTGGAATGATGAGTCCAACGACGATGCGATTACAGTTGGCAGACTGCTCAATACGACAACCACTTGGCATAGTCGAAGACGTTTTAGTCCAAGTTGGTGAATTGGTGATTCTGGTTGAATTTTTGATACTTGACGTTGGCGAGGTTCCGAAGGAAGGCTCGGAGCATACCATCTTGCTGGGCCGGCCATTTATGTCCACCTCCCATACATTGATCGACGTACACAAAGGGAGATTATCTATTTTTGGAGAGACAGTCACATTCTCGATTAGAGATATCCACAACACTCCCTCGACAATGTTGCAAGAAGATTTTTCATTTATTAACCCTATTGCATCTTGCATTCATGAACTCAAAGGGATCACTGTGATGGATGAGTCAAGTGTCGAGGATGACTCAGAATTTTTAAGCAGGGTGGCAGAAATCTTGGATATAGACTTGAACGAAATCACGGAAGATTATGAAGGGTTTGAAGATTTTGATGAGGAGCTATGTGAAATAGCTAACGCACCCGCGCTTGGGCCAAAAGTAGAGCTTAAACCACTGCCGAGCCACTTGAAGTACGTTTTCCTCGAGCCCAACGAAACAAAACCCGTCATAATTTACTCAGCACTAACGGAGCATGAGGAAAAAGAACTGACTGCAGTTCTAAGCACTCACAAAGAAGCCATAGGATGGAGCATCAGCGACATCAAAGGAATAAGCCCCATTACGTGCATGCACCGTATTGAGTTAGAACCCGACGCAAGACCAGTAAGAGACGGTCAGCGTAGATTGACGCCAACATTATATGAAGTGGTCAAGAAGGAGATCTTAAAGTTGATAGAAGAAGGGATTATTTACGCGATCTTCGATAGCAAATGGGTGAGCCCGATTCATGTAGTACCAAAAAAGGGCGGCATCACCATAATCGAAAATGAGAAAGGCGAAATTGTTCCAACTAGACTGGCCACGGGATGGCGTATGTGTATTAATTATAGGAAGCTAAACGCTGCAATGAGAAAGGACCATTTCCCATTGCCATTTATTGACCAACTGCTGGACAAACTGGCCGGACACGAATTTTACTGCTTCTTGGATGGTCTTTCTGGTTACTATCAAGTGGCTATAGCCCCGGAGGATCAAAGAAAGACTACCTTCACTTGCCCTTTTGGCACATTTGCATTCCGAAAAATGCCGTTTGGTCTGTGCAATGCTCCAGCAACTTTTCAGCGGTGTATTCTTTCTATTTTCACTGATTTCATTGATGACTTTCTAGAAGTGTTTATGGATGAATTTTCTATTTTTGGTGATTCGTTTGAAAGTTGTCTAGCTAATTTGTCTAAAGTTTTAAAACGTTGCATTGAGAAGAGTCTTACATTGAGTTGGGAGAAATCCTATTTTATGGTCAAAAGTGGCACTGTACTAGAACATGTTGTTTCTAGTCGAGGGTTGGAGGTAGATAAGGCGAAAATTGATGTTATTGAAACCTTTCCCCCCCTCGTAATATTAAAGGAGTCCGGAGTTTTCTTGGGCATGCAGGATTTTATAGGCGATTTATTCAAGATTTTTCTAAAATTAGTCGCCCACGTTGTAAATTTCTATCTCAAGATACTCCATTTGTGTTTGGTGAAACTTGTATGAACGCGTTCGAAACTCTTAAGGAAAAACTTACGTCTGCACCAGTTGTTGTTGCCCCTGATTGGACTTTACCATTTGAAATAATGTGTGATGCATCTAACAAAGCAGTAGGGTCTGTTCTAGGACAACGTGTCGAAAAGTTGCTTAGGGTTATTTATTATGTGAGTTATATGCTAAATGATGCCCAACGCAACTATACGACTACTGAAAAGGAATTGTTAGTAGTCGTGTTCTCTTTAGATAAATTTCGACCTTACATTTTAGGATCCAAAGTCCTTGTGCACACTGATTATGCTGCTCTACGCCATTTATTTGCTAAGCCACAAAGTAAACCACGTTTGATTCATTGGACTTTATTGTTACAAGAATTTGACGTAGAAATTAAAGATAGACGTGGCTGTGAAAATGTGGTGGCTGATCATTTGTCTAGGATGGCTATTGAAAATGAGGAGAAATGCATGATTGACGACTTATTTTCCTATGAAAATACTTATGCTCTTAATGTTTCTATCACTCCTTGGTATGCTGATATTGTGAATTATCTTGCTTGTGGTATTATACCTGATCATTTGAGCTACCAAGAGAGAAAGAGGTTTTTGCATAAGTGCAGGAGCTATTTCTGGGATGAACCTTTCGTATTCAAAAGGTGCAAGGATGGAATAAACAGGCGTTGTGTCCCTGATGACGAGATGACAAGCATTTTGCAGTTCTGCCACGACCTTGGTGGCCATTTTGGGGCACAAAAGACAGCTTTTAAGATCCTTTTGGCAGGTTTTTATTGGCCAACCCTATTCGCTGATGTTTATGACTATTGCAGGAAATGCGATGATTGCCAAAGAACAAGAAACATAGGGAAGAGGGATGAGATGCCTCTCGTGCAGAATCAAGTAGTCGAGATTTTCGACGTGTGGGGAATTGACTTCATGGGACCATCCCGAAAGAGCGGAGATTTTGAGTACATCCTGGTGGGCGTTGATTACGTGTCCAAATGGGTGGAAGCTACCCCCACACGAAAGGCTAATGCTGACGTCTTCTTGAAATTTCTGAAAGAAAATATATTCAGTCAATTCGGAATTCCTAGAACAATAATAAGTGATGGAGAGAGTCACTTCTGCAATAGAGCTTTTGAAAGACTGATGAACAAGTGCGGCATACGACACAAGGTAGCTACCCCCTACCACCCTCAAACTTCTAGTCAAGTTGAAACCAGCAACTGCCAAATGAAGAGCATTCTAGAAAAGACAGTGGGCCCAAATAGGAAGGACTGGGCCACAAAGATGGTGGATGCACTATGGGCGTACAGAACTGCATACAAAACAGTGCTCGACTTGACCCCTTTTCAACTCGTTTATGGGAAGGCGTGTCATTTGCCGGTGGAGATGGAGCATAGAGCAAGTTGGGCAATTCGGAAGCTCAATTCGGACCATAGAGAAGCGGGGGAATTCCAGAAACTGGAACTGACTCACCTTGAAGAAATGCGAAACGAGGCGTATGATTGTGCTTGGAGACAAAAACTCGCCATGAAAAAGTGACACGATCGCCACATCATTGATAAGAACCTGGAAGTGGGTAAGTTAGATTTGCTTTATAACTCACGATTGAAACTATTTACAGGAAAGTTGAAGTCAAGGTGGAGCGGGCCATTCATGATCAGAGAAATAAATGACTTTGGAGCTGTCACTCTTTATGATGAAAAGAAAGATATGACCTTTAAAGTTAATGGTCATCGAGTGAAGCTTTATCATGAGGGACTAATGCTGAACGAGGATCGTGAAGTGGTGGAACTCAAGGATCCACCAACTGCCAAAGATTAACCTCTAGCATTGCGATGAGCAAGCGACGTAAAAAGTTGCGCTTCTTGGGAGGCAACCCAAGCGTTAGTTAGTTTTCAATTTTTGTTTTTCTTTTTATTTTATTTTGGTCTTATTTTATTTTATTTCTTTTTTTATTGTGTCAATTGTCGTGGTGCGTTTAATTGGGTGTTAATGTGCAGAATTTTCAATTTAAACTGAAAAAGTATACCTAACGGTTACCCTAACCGTTAGTGGGCAACCGTTAGTTCCTAAGAAACGCCGCACTTGCTTACCGTTAATGCAGATTCCAGACTGGCTAACGGTTACCTAACAGTTACCCTAACCGTTAGCAATGCCGATGATTAAACCAGGAGATGGATTTATTTGGAGATTCTTCCAGGAAGGTAAGTTTTAATTCCCATGGGATGTTGGGCGTGGACAATTAATGGAAGTCAAGCATTAATTTCTTTTAAGTGAGTCCTGAATTAAGTAGGCAATTTCCTAATTCCTACCTTATTTGAACTTAGATTCACTTTAGGACTCCTACCTTTAGGACTTTCATACTCCTATATATTTGACACCCCTTGAAACCCAAAACTCATTCAATTCTCCAGCTTCACCATAAACAACATTCATTCCCAAACTCTTTCCTTTTTCTCTTCAAAAATGATGGAAGAATTTGTCGAGCGTGACGAATACGAGAAGGTGCTGAAGGACTTGGAAGAAGATAAGGAAGAGTTAAAAAAGTTGAAGATCGAGATTCATAATCTCAAATTTACAAATTTGGGTTCCTCCTGGAAAATCAATAAATACGAAGGCTTGTGGAGAACGGAACAACAAAGATCCCATGACCTCATCAAGGAGATTGAGAGGCTTAGGAAGATTATTTATGGTACTAGTCTACCCGAATTTCCCGAGCATATGCCCGCAATCGAACCCGAAGGATCTTCTGAGAGTTCAAGTTCTGACAATTCCAAAAAGTCGCGGGACGATTAGTTAGAGTTAGTTGATTTTCTATTTAGGGGAGGGGTGGAGTCATTTTATTTGAAGTCTTTAAGTTATTTTAAGCACGAGTTTTTATTTTTAATATTGTTTGTACGCGATTACGTTCTTAATGATATTCACTTCAAACGTATTAACCTTCACGTGAGATGCAGTTTTTAATTTTCTCGTTTCTCGCCATTCAAGGCAAACATTCCGGCCCAATAATTGCCACCAGGCACCTACATGCGACAATTGATAAACAACTGTACCATTTTATTTTACTTTTTCCTTTTATTCTTATTTTTATTTTTTTTAGTCTTGAGATTTGCATATGTGCGTTGATACGTTGCTAAGTGTGCAGGAAAAGTCGCAAAATTCATAAATTTTTGAGAATGCCGCGAACGGTTTGGTTAACGGTTGCACCAACCCTTAGCGCTAAAGGTTGGTCAACCGTTAACACCAACCGTTAGTAGCAACCGTTAACGGCCCAGACTTGCAGAAAGGAAGGTTCTAGGCATGCAATTTCGGGAATTTAATTCCCAACAAGGTAAGTCTTGAATTGGCCTATTCTTGGACGTGATTTTATGAGTTTAATTCTGTTACCTTCTTTTGAGTACTAATTCAATTGGTAAGTTAATTTAACATACCTTAATTCTTTGATTAAAAGAAGAATCAGGATTCCTAATCTTTAAGCCCAAGATACCTATAAATAGACACCTTGTTGGATTCAATTCTTCACAATATTTTCAAGCCCCTATCAAAACCTTGTCCTTTTTGCCAAAGCTTATAAGCCCTATTTCCCAACCATGGCTCATCGTCTACATGCAACCATCGTGAGAAGCCTTCGTGCTGCATTGTCTAAAGCTCGCGAGGAGGCGAAATCCATTTTCGCCGATTTAAGACGCTCTCTCACGACAATCGCCTCCATGCAAAACGATATAGACATGCTGGAACATGAACTCGAGGAGACAAAGGCTAAGTTGGACATGGAAAAAGAATACAACACGTTCTTCTTCCGCGAGGGATTGGAGCTCATGCGTCAAGCTCACAACTTCCGGCAACGCTTGTTGGTGAAAGAGGAAGAAGTTCGTCATCTTGAGGAGGTTAGGGACAACTTCATACTGAAGGAGGAGATTTGGAAGCAGGAATTGAAGGGCGCTCTTGATAAAATTTCCGAACTTGAGGAAAAGATTTATGAGCCCGACACATGAATCCATGAATCTGTTTGAATCTAGTGAGCCGACGTCTGCAAATTTCAGTTTTAGTCGAGTCATTAGGATTTTAATCCTAATTTATCCTTTAGTTTTCCTTTTTTTTAATTTTTGTATTTGTTGCTGTTTTATCTTTCATTGTTCACGGCTCGCAAATCATTAATAATATTTATTTATTTCTGTTGTTCTTAGTTTGAATTGTTTTATTTTCTTCCGAACGACTTAATATTTTTGCGAATTTTTTGCTCCCGGCTAACGGTTAGGGCTAAGGGTTACCCCAACCGTTAGAGGCAACCGTTAGAGGCAACAGTTAGCAATTTTTTGGCCCAGCCCGCATCTGTTTTAAATAATCAACCCTTAGGGTTTCTAAATCTTATTTCGTTTCCTTGCCTAACCGTTAACACCACCCGCACAATCCCTTAGAAAAATTTATGTGTCGTCCGACCGTTAACATTTAATCACGGACCTAGACAATTTCACCGACGAAACGATGGCGATTCGTGACGGCGGCGACCACCATAGGCGGATTTTTGAAGGGTTTTGAAGCAGACTTCGATCTCGATTGATTGGGGGTAAGTGTGGCTTATCCTTTCACTTTATATTTACTGGTGTGTTGGGTTGCAGGTTGATTTGATTTGGGTTGGTTTAAGTCTGATTTTTTGGGCTGGAAGTGTTCGTGTTTGCTGCGCATATTACGTGTTCGACGAAAGGCTAACGGTTACAGCAACCGTTAGCACTAACCGTTAGGGCTAAAGGTTGCCCTGACCGTTAGACCCAACCCTTAGGTTCTGCAGCGCTGTTTTTAAGGAATCCATGATTTCTGATTTTCTTTTCCATCATTTACCCTTTGTTACCACTTGTTCTTAACTTATAATGGAGTCACCACGTAGAAACGTAGCCCACGAGATTGGAGCTCTGTTCCCAGTTTACGAAAAATAGGTCGATCTTTACCACTCTTTGTTAGGTCGATTGATCATAAGCCCGGTTTACAAAGACATAGACTATTGGATGGATCAGGTGGTTGAAGGGAACCATTTTTCCGAGAGATTCGTAGGCTACATTAAGAACTTAGAGTGCATCCATTGGGCACGTTTGAAATCCCCGGCCTACGAGCGGTTGATGCTCGAGTTCTACACTACTTTCGACCTCATGCCCAATCGAGCTTTATACTTTCGTTTTAATGGGATGGAGTATACTATGGATGGGGGAGAAGTTGAGGGTTTCCTCGATTTCAACGATCGCACGACACTCCATGGGCGAGATCACTGCTACGACGAGTACGTGTTTTGGGAGGAGATTATGGGAGATATACTCGGGGAGGATTTAATACCCCCTCTCGATGGTTACGGACAACGCCCTTTACGCAGCTTATCGATTCCTCACTCGTTGCGTCATAGGAAAGGAGGAGCTGATGATAATCAATAAGGACGAGTTATATGCTCTTTGGTGCATGACTCGAGGTTTAACCGTACATGTTCTTCCTTTGATGATCAGGAGTATAAGGAATGTCCGGAAGATGGGAGATGCATGGGCAGCCCCAATGATCCATGGACTATTTATCACAAAGATCGCTGAGTTCTGTGGGTTTGAGCCGAGCCATGACGATGTTAGTCACGATCCGCAGCCTCTCGAGTTGGCTTGGAGAGTATACCGACCGCTAGGGCAGCGGCGAGGATTGAGGCAGCGGGTGACTGTACTCGTTGACGACGAGGAGACCGATGATGAGGCGATTGCAGGGACTGAGATTGCTGTGAGCCAGGATGGGGAGAGTAGCCGGAGTCACGAGGTGACTCAAGTTGTGGGGAGTGATGACTTTGCTCGTGAAAGGAGGCTCTCCGACGAGGCTGGTACGGAGCGTGTAGTCGAGCAGATGGTAGAGACCCCTCCCGAGCTATTTCACAGAGATGCTAGTAGAGCACATGCTACGGTACCGCCTTACTTCACCGCCTTCTTGAGTGAGTTTTGAGAGTTTAGGGATAATGTTTACGATCGACTCACGGGCATGGAGTATGATATTGAGTCTGGTAGGGCGGACGCGCGGTTGAGTTTGGAGCTAGCTCGAGAGACCCATGAGAGGATGGGTTAGTTGTACTCGAGGGTTGAGGCTCACGGGAGCATGCTGACTTCGCTGACGGCCGATTTTGCGCAGTTTCGATTAGATGGACAGAACGGTCAAGCGCCTGCGCCGCCTCCCGACCCGATGGACTTTATGCCTTTTCCGGGTCTGCATGACCATGTGCCTCCACACGTTTGATTAGCGGCTGTGTTTTCTTTGTTATGTTATTTATTTTCTTGTTAGATGTGTTTTTCTTAATTTTCTTGTGTTAAGTTTTGTTCACAATCACGACGATCTCAAAAGGCGAGCTGATGTACGAATTCAACATGCTGCGACTCGACCCATTTACTTATTCAGGGACGTTTTTCTTTACCTCTCTCTACTTTAATTTATGGCAACCAGGAGTTTGCCACCTTTTTTAGAGGGGTGGGGGGTGGGGTCGAGTGATTTTGATATTCTTGTTACTATTACATGTTGGAATTCGTAAATTGACACTTGAAATTATTTGAACGTGATTATGTGTGATTAATTGGCTATTTCCGCGCTGAAATTTGTTTGTATGGCTTGCCTGTCGAAGTTAACTATAAATTCCAGTTTTGATATCTCTTTGAAACCGCTGTGTGTAGTTGACTTTGAAAATGAGGTTAAGGCACAAATAAAACCCTATTCCGGCCATATCCATAAATTTTTAGCCACTATAAATTTCGAATGAGCCAATCATAGCCAAATAATCCATTTCCTTTAGCCATGAGTATTTTTGAGACCCCTACTAATCCATTAAAAGCATGGGGTAGGAGTTCGTTATTTTATTGGTTATTAGTATTTTGGAGAATTTTATTAGGGATTTTATGAGTTTTTGTAATAAAAGATCACCATACTTCAAAAAAAAGAAAAAAGATCCCATGAAAAAAAAAGGGACAAAAAAAAAAAGAAAAAAATAGAAGGATGGTGAGTCTAGTTAAATTTTTGTTAGTCATTGCCTACGCTCTAATAAAGGCTTGTATTTTATTGTTTATTTTCTTGAAGCGTAATGTTTAGAGGTCAAAAGAGTTGTGTAAGAATCCTAATCATAAGTTTCAATCGTATTTAAGTGGTTTGCGCTTCAAGTCGGTTTTAGAGTGTCGAGTTGAGAAATAGCCTATATTTTAAGGCTAAGTTATGAGTGTTAAGTGAGATTTTTATTTTTGAACGAGGTGAAACAAATTGCTTCGTGATTAGATTAGGTTGGGTGAGTTATTTAGCCACACGACTTATATATTCCATACCCGTCCAAAGAGCCTTACATTACAACCCGAAAAGACCTTTTCCGATTCTTAGTTTTGACAGCACACTTAATTTGCGATTGAAAAGAGATTGACTTTCTGTGCTTATTTATTGTGCATGTATTTGAATGATTTGAGTGTATACACGTCCTATGCAGCAACTGCTTGAGTGCTTTGAGTAATCACTCCTATATATATATTTCCCTTTGAGAGGACGCATGAATTTGTTTTTGAAGCGATAATGTAATAAGGGTAAAGTGTTTGATGTTGCGTGACTAGTGCCTATATTTTAAAAATTATATATGTAGCATAACACGACTCATTGCCTGAGCTAATTTCTTTCAGGTTATACTTTGAAAATAACGTCTGTTCGAGGACAAACAAACAAATAAAGCGTGGGGTAGTTGATTAACATGCATTTGTGGTTATTTTTAGTAGTATTTTCGTGTCTTTTTGTTAGTGTTTTCGGTATAAGTTGGACCATTTAAGCTTAATTTCGTATATTTAGACTTCCGACTTATTTTACCGTGTTTTGATCTAATTAAAGCAAAATAAGTGATTATTTGATATTTTTCACTTACAACTAAGTAACCGGGAGAGTTCAGCGCATTAGAGATAAAGTGTAAAGATCGAGAGATGAGGATCGAGCTTTCCGGCGAAAAGTAGCAAGTTTTTGGAGTTAACGGTTGGCATTAACGGTTACTTCATAACCGTTAACCATAACCCTTAGCAGCAGGCCCGAACAAAGAAGTAGCAGCTAACGGTTGCTATAACCGTTAGCAACCAACCGTTAGCGGGGCCCAGATGCAACAGACAGGCTTGCGGCCCAAGTCACGGGAAAATCTATAAAAACCCTCCTTAATCCGAATTTCGGGAATCTAGGTTTTATGTGTGCGTAAGATAACCCTAAACAGAGAGCAATCCTAGGGTTTTGGAGATGGAAAACAACAACGAGACGCACGAACGGGGAGCAACCAAGAATCGACGATGACGAGTGGGGAGGGTGGGTGGGGGGGTGGGTTGATGATGATTATTAGCTATGAATTTAAATAGAAAAAACTTAATTTTAAATAAACTTAAATTAATTAAACCAATTAATGAATTAAACTAAATATCAGAAAACTCATTAAATAACTAAGAAGCAATTCAGATTCAGCAACTGAAACTAACCATACAAATAATCATCCACTAACTGTTGCAACCCTTAACGCTAACGGTTACGGCTAACTGTTGGTCCAACCGTTAACAGTAACGGTTAACGGCAACGGTTAGCACTAACTGTTCAACAGAAACTAATAGAATCGCATGCATGAACGAGTTTCCAACCAACAGAATATTAATCTACCAA
>BMAC01000078.1:1012110-1027298 GCA_014905375.1 Phtheirospermum japonicum
AGAATATTAATCTACCAACAATAAGCATATAAGACTGAAAATAAACTGAGATTAAATAACTAAATACGTCCAGCGAATCCAAACGAAAGCAAACAATACGAACATAAACTATCCAACATTCGCAAACTTGAAAACTAATGATTTAAAACTAAGAAAACTAAATAAAAGTTCAAAGTACTCGTTTTAGTTACTGGAAAATTAAAAGATCTTCGGCTATTCCGAAGAGTGAACGCAGCGAACCGAACTTCTATGGATGAAACGGCGTCGAACGGCTTTGAGACCACCCCCAATTTGTATGCGCAATTGTGTTGAACAAACTATTTAGATTCCGATTGTATGTTTCTTGAGAGACGACTCGAGTCAAGTTGCAAATCTACGCGCGACCCCTTGGTCTTGCGGGCAAGCTATTGATCTTTTGACAAATTTTCATAAGTAGGCAACCAAAAAGCTTGAATCACCTATTCAAACTCACTGTACCTAATATACCCCTTAATAAAATGATACAACATTTAAACTTATGAATGTGAGCAATTATACTTGTACATTATTCCATTATCTAGATAATGCTGACAACTTTGTAAGTGGGTGGAAGTAAAAATATTTTTGTGCGGGATTTGAAAGCTCAACTCCAATACTCGTAGAACTTAATAACTATGGATAATTATTGTACACTTATATGTTTTATAATAAATGAGTATAACACTATGCACTTCAAAACTAATACTTATACACTTATGGGAATAAAAAGACATTTAAGTGGGATTTGAGAGTTCAATTTTGACTAATGCAAATACTTGTCTGTTGTCAATTCTTACCAGTGTAAATGCCAAATAGTCTATACACAAAAAAGTATGGAAGCTCATACGCGAGGATATTTAAACCTTAAGTTCAATATGTTGAATTGCTCATGCCTATGTGGCTACGACATATAGAAAGAAAAACTTATTTATCATCTCAGTTGCATGTTTCTTTCGGTTGAGTAGGTGCCCTTAGGTGTTGGTGACATAGTCATGGAAATCTTCATCGGGCATAAGTTCAAACCTTCTAAGTGGCACGATGTCATCATCAACCATAAAAAAAAAAGTGCTATCGTCGTTCAAGGAGATGAAGGAATGAAAGAAAAATTCACTAAATTGCTTTCAGGTAAAATGTATACTTCTCGAGCCATCTCCTTTCACCTTCAGCTATTTTAAATTGAGAAATGTTAAAACGTTTGTGCAAATTGTATATATTTAAAATAAACATAGAAATAATTGATAAGTTGTACATTCATCATCATTTATGGGTTTTGCGACCTCATTTTGGTGCACAACGTCAAAATAATCTTATAGTACATAGTGAAAGGCAATGTCCTTGATCTCCAAGCTTATATTTTCATCCATCACTTTCTTGTCGGATGGTGTACTTCCCTCATCCACATTTACCTATGTTTGTCTCTTTGAGTTTAAAGGAACAATTTTAGCGAAAACTTCGGCCAGTTTATGTTCATAGTTCTACACTATTATCGTGTACTTTGCAGTTTTTGTCAAAGTACATGTACACACGATTCGAGTCCCTTTGTAGGTTCCTTTGTGAAATGTTTCACCAATTTATTATATGCATCAACGCGATTTGAGGTACAATATTGAAATTGAAACAAACATTCTTTCTTTTCATTTATTATCAACTTTCTTTTTGGATGCTTTTTCACCATTCTGGCTCGCCCTTGTTGAAAAATATTGTTGAATGTTGTCATCTTGGCTTAAAATAAAGAAGAGAAACAAGAGTTGGATTTGGAGAAGATTCGACAAGACTTGAATTGTCACGTCAGTTGGAGATAAAACTTATAGTTATAAAAAGGTGCAATTATTAATATAACAAAAATTGTGCAAATCTTCAATCGATATTTCTCAAAAATAGTGCCTAATTTAGGTTGCGTGTATGATTATGAATTGAATTTCAAATTCAGAATACCAAAATTTCCCTTTTTAAAGTTCTTCAATTGGAGCCTCCAATCTAAAAGAGCACGTTGGTGGTCGTCCGATTTGAACTCCCTAGTAGGACTAGCCTCTCTAAGGTGGCAGGGCACATAAGCATTTCATCTCATCAAAATGATTGGAACAAAACCATAAATAGACAAACAATTCGCAAAGTGAGGATTAGACTTAGGGCACCTCGCTTAGAGGCGAGCCATTCATTGTTGGATGAGCTGTGATGCGTAAAAAGGGGAAGCCCTAGGAATCTAAATTAGTCTATGGTCCCAGAGATAGGACAGGGTTCATTTCATGATTACGAGAACAACCATGTTAGCAAGTTGGTTGCAGGTCAGTAGTTAAGAAGTGAAAGCTTGTCGTCAAAGTAAGGAATGTCAAGGACAACAACTTGGCCACCGAAGAAAGGTCATAAGAAAATAGAGAATGATGTGTCATGGTATCAATTAAGCCTATGCCTTATCATAACTAGTATAAATAGGCCCTCAAGAGGTAAGCACATGGGGCTACATTCTCAAGACAGAGCATTAGCAGAGCGTTTACGCGTATAACACCAATTCATAAAGAGAGTATTATAAAGAGATGGGTGATCTATAACAAGGGTCGAGATTTTAAGTACGCCGACCTAAACTTCAGAAAAATAATACGAACATCTCTCATTTTCTTGTATGTTTTAAGTATATTTTTATTTAATTTGCTTAAGTGTGTGTTGTTTATTAGGTCCAGGTTGTTGTCTAATATTTTGGCATCACCTTTTATCCATAAAAATTATTATTTTTTACAAATATTTCCATCAATTTCTTCTAAAACCAACGATTTGGCAAGCCAGTTAGTGATCTAAAGTCTTCAACTCCTTTTCCTTTCCCATTTCCAACACTAGTTTACCATGAATCCATATGAGAAAACCCTTGTGAGGAAGAACTAGAATAGGGACAATCAAGAACAGACTATCTATTTTGGAAAACCATGATTAGAACAAGACGCTCTCACATCTCTTGTCAAACATCCCATGTTTACAAGAAATAGGACATCTTCAATCAAGAAGGCGACTCAGGTTATCTTCTCTCCACAGACTTTTGCGAAATGACCAGTGCATATTGAATTGGTAAGAGTCAAAACCAACAAAAAAAGACGTGAGAGATTGAGGAAAAAAAGGCCAGTGACGATGCTAATCTGACATAAGAAGGACAACCAACAAGGCCACACATTTATTAAAGGCTGATATTCTCCAATCAGAACATCTTCTTCAGGTTGGGAAAGAGGCTGGTAAGAGGCAAAGGACACAAAAAAGAATTCATAAATAAAATAGAAAGATCAAGTCTAGTTGGAATGGACAACCAAAGGCCACGTGTCCAGCGTGGTAACTACGATTCGTACACTTAATTTGTTTGCAAGGACATTTCAACTTAGCACCGTCCCTCTCTGTAGAATCATGCGTGAGTGCAAATTCGACAAAACTCTCCACCCCTTTTACGAATGTATCCGAAAGAAACCCGTCATCCTATCACTGTTTGTACATCTACTACGATCAGTACTATCCATCCTATAATTTAGGGTGTTAATTATTTGTGATACTAGCTAGAATGATCAATTGTTCTTTCATGAAAGGAAAAGAATGTGGGTGGCAAAGTTTCGGTAGCATAACGAGGAAGAAGAGTAATTTGAATTATTTGTAAGAATTCTATCCCATTGAAGAATGTTAGTAGTATGTATTATCTTAAAATACTCATTTTTGTTGGCTTCAAAATTTCAGCAGTATCTCCTCTTAGTTCTACAAGTACACATATATTTCAGTGTACCCGAGAATAAAGGAAAGATGCATAAACCAAAATTTCAAAGTCAACATAACACATACGCATAAGATATAACCATACTACACCCACATTCTCGAACTGTCTAAAAATGGGATAATTCAAAATCTAGCATCAAACCCACTATTTGATACTAAATCCCAAACGGGTCTAACGTACGTATTCTAGAAGGGAACAATTCAGACTTTAGTATCAAACTCTCTGTTTGATACTAAATCGAATTAAACGAGTTGAAAATAACTATTGTTCTTACTATATTAATCATAGAAAATTTAAAAACAACAATATCAACCAATCAATCTCATGTATACAATATCAACAAATCATAACATATCTTAAACACAACACCATACCAATCACCACAACATTTCAAAACCACCATCCCCAACAATTTAAAACTTTTTAAAACCACCATCAATTTTTGAAACAATTTTGAAAACCGTTATTGGAGGGATAAAATCTCCCGGCCAGGGTCGTACACCACGTCATCACCGACGTCTACCCAACCAATCACAACATCAATCATAATGTATATATAACAAAAAACAATAACATACATTAAACAAAATCAATCATCACGACATTTAAAAACCACCATCACATACACTTTAAATGATAATTGTACAATTGAACCCTAATTACAAATCAAACCCTACCTAGACCTAACTTAATTCAAATTTATATAATCGAACCTAATTTATAAATAATTATAAATTAAACCCTAAAACATACCCTAATTGCATAAATGAATACTAACAAACTAATTAGCCATAATTTCATACGAATATTTATAATCAAATCCAATTTATAAATAATTATAAATTAAACCCTAAAATAAACCCTAATTGCATAAATGGACCCTAAACATATAATCATTCACAATTTCATAAATCAAGCCTAAATTCCTAACCCCCAATTAAATTTATCAATACCTAATTCCGAAATTCCAATCAAAATAAAACCCTAAATTATATAATATAAACATTAAATCTGAATTAGCTAACATACCTTAATATATTACGATGACGGTGACGGTGCTCCAACGTGTGCTCCCTTCTCCCTTTCTTCGGCGTCTGATCTGGCCTTTCTCCCTTTTCTTTCTTTCTTTTTTATTGTTGTGAAAAACGCAAATGAAATAGTCTGGCGTCTGGGCTGCTGTTTTATCAAGTTTACCGACGGACACATTTTCGTCGGTAAATCCGTCGATACAAAAAACCGACGTTTCTGACGAATAAAAGTTGTCGGTAAATAAATTTGGCGTTGTCGACGCCTACCTTTGCATCAGAAAATAAAATTTTGATTATTTTTTTTTAAATTGCCAACGGCTATTTCCCCGTCAACAAATAAAAATCTGATTATTATTATTTTTTTAATATTGCCGACGGCTTCGTTTCCATCGGCAAATAAAAACCTAATTATTTTTTGGGATAACTTTTTTTTGTCTCCTAAAGTATCTTGAAACTTGGACTTTACCTCCTGATCTATTTCTTATTTTAAAATACCTCCTAATGTTTGCGTTTTTTCGAAATTGCCTTCTAAAGAAAAATTCAGGCAAAAAACACGACGGCCGACAAGCACGTTGCATGCACGCGCGTATGCAACATGCCTGTCGGTCGTCGTGTTTTTTGCCTGAATTTTTCTTTAGGAGGCAATTTTGAAAAAACGCAAACATTGGGAGGTAATTTAAAAGAAAAAATATAACAGGAGGTAAAGTCCAAATTCCAAGATACTTTAGGAGACGAAAAAAAATTATCCCTTATTTTTTTAATTAAAAATTATTAACGAACATTTGTCGTCAACATATTGGGCGGGCTAAATTGCCACCAACTTATCGAGAACTTGCCGACAGACTATTCTACCGAGGGGTTACGTTTTTCGGTAAGCCGTTGGTAAGACCGCACTTTTACCTGACGGGGTGCATGCCGTCGGTAATTTTCGTCGGCATTTTCACATTCTTTTGTATTGATAGGAGCAAGCCTCAACTTCAAAATGGGACTTGATGGCCATTTGAAGATACCCTAATACTCAAAAACCAAATACTTATCTAACAATTCCTTAAAATGAAATAATTAAATACTGCTAAATAAAATATTATAATACAACATCATTTACTTTTCAGAGATGATTTGACATCAAATATAATATAATAATACATTATCATCCACTTTTCATAAATGATTTGACATCTACAATGAAAAATAAAGAATCATGAATCCTATAACAAATAAGAATTCATACTGTTCAAAGGTTTCTGAATACCCCAAGAATCTGAATATCGGGATTCAGAATCCCAACGAATACTAGTTCAAACAGGCCTTAAATATCAACCATTGAGCTACCTTTAGGTGCATCCAGTTGGTCTCAAGAGGCTTGATATCATAACATTTGGTAATAAATCAATAAAACTTTACTCCCTCCATTACACAAAAATAACACATTTTCACTTTTATGGAGATTAAGAAAGAGTAGTTAATATTGTTGAAGTACTAGATTTTACCTATAATTTTCAATTATACTCTTCCTTTAACACTATAAACGGATACCAATGTGCTTTAAATAGGGGCACGTAAGTAATTGCATAAAACAAGAATAAAGTTAAGGACAAAAATAAACAAAAGTGTGCTATATTTTTAGGAGGTATGGAGTAAGTTGTTTGGTTGAGCATTGCTTATCCCTGATATGTGGAGGGCACTCAAAAATTCTAATAGCATATCCCACCCCCAGGTGAGACAGAATCACACTCTTTCCATTAGGGGTTTTAATCACCGAATGACATCCATTACATACAAACATATCCAAACTCATTTTATTTTATATTCGTATCATCCCTGCAACACTCGAGATGATGAAACCTTAGGTTGAGCGAATCTAGCGGCACCGATGACTAATGAAACCTAGACATGTTCAATGGTTTTGTAACACCGTTTCACGGTTTGAACCGGTAGTTCGGTTTGTGACAATACCTTGAACCACAATCGCCTGTGGAATTGATCGGTTCCCGATGATTGAACCGTCCACTATTATAATATGTCTCGCTCTTTATCTTCACTAAGAACATTTTTTTTGTTTGCGTCGATCAGCGTTAGCCTAATCATGCAACAACATTTGATTTTCGAGATTGTGAGGCATAATGCTGGATATCGCAGGTCCAACATGTATATATAATATATTATATTTATAAATAATTACATTATAAATATATATAACTATTTATTAAAATTTATTATATATTATATATTTATATTTATTAGATAAATCCCTTAAATTATATATTAATTATATTTATAAATGATTATATATAATTATGTATTAGTTTTTGGGTTTTCTTGCTAAAAACTTGTCTACAAAGGTTTATCCTCCAAGGATCAGTTTAATTTGAGAAGTTTTAATGAGGGTACTCTTTCCTCTACAAAGGTTTATCCAACAAGGACCGATTTAATTTGAGAAGTTTTAATGAGGCTTATTTGATGATTTTATCTTGTTTATCCGACGTTGTGATCCTCATATAAACAGTCTCCTACTCTCATTTTTAATTTAATTCTAATTTGTTAAAATAAAGTTTTTACCGACTTTTGTGGAAATTCTTGAAACTCCTTAGTCTTGAATCTAACCTTAATCTAACCTTGAAACCTAAAGACATCCTTGTTTCGAGATCTATTGAATTATTGATGTTCAATTCAAAATATTTGATCGATGACTTTTAAAACTTTCTAATTGAAGACCTTTGATACGACATCAAATATACACGTCGGCTATATGCAGGTATTTATGGAAATCTGGGTAAGCGACCTCATTTCTTAGGAGGGGAAATCTTTTTGGGAGTTGAGCGAGATGTTCTAAGGAGTAGCGACCTGACGCATAGGAGTGGCGAGCTCTTATGCGAGGTAGCGAGCTCTTATGATACAGGTACTATTATACCCAGATTGGTGCTGAGTGGTAGCTCTGCGTTGAGTGCTGGGCCTCATGGTTTTTGGGACCTAACGGGCTAATGTGGGTTGACTTGTGGGGTCCCCGGGGACTACACTCACGGATAGAATTATAAGCCCATGACTATTATGGTAATTTAGTGAGAGTTCTATTATTTATGGGAACTTAGCATACAAGAGGAATCATGATTCTAAGTCGGTTGTGATATTTATAGTATTATGGTAGGAGAAGGTAACCCTAGCTTAGGGAATACTTCTCTTATCTATATAAAGAAGACTCAGGCCTCATTCTTTTCTCTAAGTTGATTTCGTATCCTACGTATTTTGAGCTCTCGTATCTCTCTCGCACTGGCTAACATAAGCATCGGAGGGCCTATGTCGGGTCCGTCCACCGCCTTGGCACTGGGTGCTATTTTTCAGGATTGATCAGGTCGCCAGGAGTCTTCTAGAGATCAATCAGGTCGTTGATCATGTATTTGGAACTATTCAGGTCGCTAACTACGTAACTAAGGTCAGTACCCTATTTTCTTGAGGCACCAATCTTTTTGGTCGCATCAAGTGGCGCCGTCTGTGGGAAAGAGGGACATCGAGTACTTGAGCAAAAGGCGTGAGACTATTCATAAACGCAACATGAAAGGAAGAACTATGCCACCTAGGGTCTTGGATCAAGCAAGCCAAAGGAAGTAAACAAAAATGCAAACAAAGACAAACAAAAAAAGGGTGGGCCAACATCTCCCTTGGGAGAACCGATAGTTCAGAAGCCTGCCACCTCACCCCCACTTTCACCAGGAAATAAAAACACAAACAATTCGAAAGAAGAACTTTGGAAAGAGGTTCCCAAGATCACCAGGCAACGGGCAATCCACGTGGGAACAATGTAGTGGGAGGAGTTGCCAAATGATAAACCTTGTTATGTTGACAAGGGGATCTTGGTAGGTTTGATGGGACTAATATCTCCATATAAACGGAAGGAGATGGATGAACTTCTGGCGGGTAATGCACCTAAGGATGACAAAGGGAGGGGAGAAGATGACCAGAAAGATGACGAATACACGCCAGGACCAATAAGGGTCGTCTACGCATAGGAGGAGGGTCACAGGATCAACGTTATAAACAAGAGAAAGGTAAAGAGGATAATAGCAGAGGTGGACGACCTAGTGGTGATGGATCAAAACGTAAATTGTGCAAATGCCGAGGTCGGCGTTATGATTCGGGGGAGGATGATAGTGAAAGCAAGGAGTCATTCATAGATGAGGAACCACAAAAAAGATCTTACAAATGTCGGGGTCGGCGTTATGAGGAAAGGATGGATGAGGGAGTGGGACCAGATACAAGGGCATTCAGGGATATGCAAGAAGCCTTATTGGCTTTGCAAAGACAGGTCCATGGAGAAGGGCCCAACGAGGAATATTGGCATCATTTCTCAGAGAACATCTTATATGTTGTATTACCAAAGGGATATAAGACATTGGATTTTCAATATCATGGGTCGACTGACTTTACCCGACACCTACAACTTTTTGAAAACGAGGCACTATTACATAAATATACGGATGCCGTGAGATGCGGGCCTTCCTATCTACTTTGAGAGGAATCGCACTTGATTGTTTCATCAGTTAGCACCACGTAAAATCACCAGCTTTTGGGTATTGAGGGCAGCCTTTTTGAAGCAATTTGCCAATGTTAAACATCACACAAAAATAGCACAATCCCTTTTCTTAATGGTGCAGCGGTCGGAGGAAAGTTTAAAGCACTATGTCAATTGGTTTACTAATGCCACATTAGAAGTACCTACAGCTACGAATGAGATGAAAGCTGTGGAATTACATCAAGGATTAAGGAGGGAATATCTACGGAAATCTCTAGCGAAGAAGGCCGCGCGAACATATGACGAGGTCCTTGAACGATGTGATAAATATATACAGGTGGAGGAAGCTGAAGAGGAACATCAATTGCGGTTTGGTATGGAGGCAGTAGAAGCTGGGCAGATCATATCTAAGTGGCCAGAACCTAGGAGAGAACCACGACGGGTTTTGAGCAGGCTCTTGACCACTGGCATGGGTGGAAGAGCGCCACCCAGGGTTGATATGAAAGATTGGAGAGAGGAGGACTTTACACCCTTGGCATACCCTCAAGCAAAGGTGTTCATGATCATGGAGCGCTTAATACCTAACGATATCAAATGGCCAAAGAATCGAACAAAAATCCCTACTAACCCGAGTTTTAAATTCATTTGGTTATTTCATAATAATTATGTTCACTCTACAGAGCGATGCATGCATCTTCAAGTGCCCTGCTTTGATATATAACCTCCTTCAAGTGCCCTGCTTTGATAAGAATTTTTATTTCCTCCCGAAGATGCATGCATCGCTCTGTAGAGATAGGTAACTATGTGAACCCGTACATCCCCTGCCACCCCCACCCCCAGGGGGTCCACCTACGAACCAGGTTGGGAGACAACCACAACAGGAAGGCCAAAGACAGAATGAACAAAGAAGGGCAGGATGAAACAAGGGAAGAATTAACATGATTTCGGTAGGGCCAACAGATGGAGACACAAATAATGCGAGGAAGAAACACGTAAAGGCAGCCCGACCTGGACCATATGAGGTCGCTGTCATGAATAAGCTACCTCCAACATTGGGACCAATAATCTCATTTGGTCCTAACGAGCAATGCGGCCTACGGGTAGAGCATAATGATGCGTTGGTAATTGAGGCGGATATAGCGGGGTATGAGGTCGGCGTGATATTTGTTGATAATAGAAGCTCTGTTAACATCATATACTTGGACTTCCTAGAACAGATAAGCTTGGAGATGAAGGTGCGATCATTGAATGCACTAATCTACACTTTTAATGGCGTACAGGTCATTATGGAGGGCGAGTTAACACTCCAGGTGGTTTCGGGCAAAGGGGAGATGCGAGTAAAAAAGGGATTTAAAATTCTTAATTGTCCATGGACGATCGAATTACATTGCGATATTGGGGCGACCTGCTCTTAACACATTCCAGGAGATCACTTCAACTTATCAAATGAGAGTTCAGAAAGGTATGAGTGAGAACAAATGTGAAAGGACTGGAGATGTGCAGGAGGGAGTACTTAGCTCCAAAAAGAGGAGGGAAGAGGACAACTCTATTCGCCCACATGAAGAATTGATGGAAATCTTGTCAGAAGAAGGTCGCCTGGAGTTCCCTTATTTAGAACGCCCAGGAAAGGGTCCAAGTTTGAATGGACAAAGGAAGCTGCTGAAGCTTTTGATAACCTTAAAGAATACTTGGAGGAGATTCCATTATTAACCAAGCCGATACCAGGCGAGGACCTAATTTTGTATATATCTGTTGAAGAGGCCGCGATAAGTTCGGTGCTCATTCGGGAGGAAGCGGGCGTGCAAAATCCCATTTACTATATAAGCAGGATGTTAAGGGGCACAGAGCTGAATTATTCCAAGCTGGAAAAGGGAGGATTTGCATTGATCTATATGTCAAGGAAGCTGCGGCCCTATTTTTTGAGTCATAGGGTGAAGGTACGTACCAACCTAGCTCTCAAATAGGTTTTAAGTAATCTAAATATGTCAGGGAGGCTGGTTAAGCCGGCTTTAGAGCTCAGTGAATATGAAGTGGTATATGACCCTAGAACGGCCATCAAGGCGCAAGTACTAGATGAGTTTTTACAAGAGATGTCGAGCCCGGATAAACAGGAAGGGGAGCAGAAAGCGTGGTTACTGCATATAGATGGATCAACTATGGTGTCAGAAGCTGGGATAGGTATTGTCCTGACTAGTCCGGAAGGAGAAAACTTGGATTTTGCAATTAGGCTGGGCTTTAAGGAGTACAATAATGAAGCTGAGTATGATGCGTTGTTGCAAGGGATAAAGATGGCAGGTGAACTTGGAGCAAGGAGGGTTGAGGCCTATACCGACTCGCAACTGGTAGCTCGCCAGTTCGATGGGTCTTTTGAAGTAAGATAAGAGCGTATGCAAGAATATTTGAAAAAGCTAAAGGAGGCAGTGATGCAGTTTGAGGAATTTAAGTTAGAACATTTACCGCGGGCTGTTCCGGGCTGATCAGCTCGCCAGGATGGTAGGGGCATTGGGTACCTGTGACACAAGAAAGGTCATACTGGTGGAACTGGGACATATCAGTGTGGATAAGGGGAAAGAGGTTATGGAAATTGATATAAAGAAGATTGGCGAGCACCAGTTCGGGGGACTCTCGAAAAGGTGGTTGTAGTATCTGGGCAGTTGTCGACTAAGGAGGCCAGGATGGCAGCACGCTTTTGTCTGACTAATGGAGAGAGACCTATACAAAAGGTCGCGCTTCGACCCTTACTTACAGTGTTTGGCGAAGGAGGAAGGGTTGGAAGTACTGCGGGAAGTACACGAAGGTTATTGTGGAGATCATGCGAAATATAGGGCACTTGTTAGAATAACACTGCGGGCTGGTTTCTTTTGGCCGGGGATGAAAAGTATGGTGAGTGACCTAGTTAGGACTTGCAAGAAGTATCAAATGCATGCGCCTATCATTCACGTGCCCACAAAAGACATGATGGTGATGAGCTCACCCTGTCCCTTTGCACAATGGGGAATTGATATCGTGGGGTCTTTTCCAAAGATGCCTGGTAACAAGATGTATTTGTTGGTATCATTTCACAAAATGGGTTAAGGCAGAAGCTATAACGGGCATAAACGAGTAGGATATAATGGATATTATTTTTAATAGTGTTTTTGCAGGTATGGTGTCCCAAGAGTGTTGGTTTCAGACAATGGAATCCAATTTAATGGGCAGATGATTATTGGTGCAAGCACATGGGGATGAAGCAACGCTTTTCTTCTGTAGCGCATCCCTAAGCTAATGGACAGGTCGAGGTTACTAATCGTATTATTGTGCAAGGAATTAAGTTACAGCTAGAAAAGGCGGGAGGACTTTGGCATGAGAAGCTCGCATCGGTCTTATGGTCTTATCGAGCTACTCCACAAACGAATATTGGTGAATCACCTTTTAGCTTGGTCTATGTTATGGAAGCTGTCATCCCGACAGAAATAGTAGGAGGTTCACAGCGGCTGTCGACATTCAATGTGGAGTAGAACGAACGACTGGTAAGAGGGTCTATCAAAACCATTGATGAAATACGAGATAAGGCTGCAACGCACGTAGAAAGGTATAATTAGTGGATTCAAGCAGCCTTTAACAAAAAGGTTAAACGGAGGTACTTCTAGGTCGGCGACCTCGTATGGAAGCGGGCTGATGCAGTTTACATTGCAAAGAAATTAGATCCAAATTGGATAGTTCCATTCAAGGTTACAAAGGTACTATAAGGGGGAGCATATGTGCTCGAAGATGCACAAGGGAAAGCTTTACCGAGAAGCTGGAATATCTGTCATTTAAAGAAGTATTATGCCTAGCACTTTGGACGGCAGGCTTATACTATCTCACTCTATTTTGATTTATGGGCCGACGCTTCTATAAGTCATTGATGGATTCATATTTCACTTTTAATTTTTTTAATTATGGGCCGATGCTTCTGTAGGTCCGCGGTGGATTCGTATTTCACTTTTATGGGCTGATACTCATTAATAATAAATAATGGGCTTTTGTGGCATTTTGTGAATCTCTTATGGTTGTATGGTTAAACCCTGATGTTCTCATGAGAATTGGTGATGGAACTACTGGGCATGGTGATGGTTGGGTCTATGTGTGAAAACGTGTTTGATTTACATGTTCTCACATATTTGTGAATGTATACGTGAATATGTTTGATTTACATATTCTAAGATGTTTTGGGAAGAGACATGTTTGGTTTACATGTTTTGTACCTTACATGAGCTTATGTGCTTTACTTGTTCATGAATAGCTTGATCTTAGGTGTTATGTTTTGGTCTTATGTGTTTGGCTAGGTTGTGTAATTTCTTGTTTGGATTTAGGTGTTTTTTTTTATTATGTGTAAGTACATGTTCGGTTTGCGTGTTTTTACATATCCTTGACGATGTTTGGCTTACATAGTCTGGGATGTCCTGGATGAAAGATATGTTTGATTTACATATTAATTTTCATGCTGTATATGAGTTATTGGAGTATACACTCTTTATGGGTTATATGGGGGATTATGTGTAAAGCAGGTTTATACAATGGATAGCTCGGTGGTGCGACCTAAATCAACTTGGGGGACTTAGTGATGTTCAGATCATTGGAATATTTTTCGATCTACATTACTTTTGGTTGGATATGGTTTTATTAGTGGTTTTGGATGTTCTCGGTATCCAGTTTTTGGTAGCTTGTGCACAACAAATAACATAAGTGAAAATATACTAAGTCAAGGCAGTGAAATAAGTTTTGTTCATACAACGATTCAATGTTTCAAACTGGTAGAATTTAGGAGGAAGGGCCAAGCAGTTCATCAAAGGGTGCTTCTAGCTTAGTACCAAGCCCCGGTCATAGAATGGCATTTCCCTTACACGGGATCCACCATTTTGCTTTCACGGGCTGAGCTTGATCTCCCTTAACTACTGCAGAAACAGGATACGAAGGCGCATGATTAACGGCGGTTCTGGAAAAGCTGCCGTTAAATACTTTTTTACGGCGGTTTTCTATAAAACCGCCGTTAAATCGGTCATTTGACGGCGGTTTTCATAAAACCCCCGTAGAATTGTACATTTTACGGCAGTTTTATGAAAACCGACGTTAAAACTGACATTAATTAACGGCGGTTTTTAAGAAAGCGGCCGTGAATTAACAAGTATTCACGACGGTTCCTAAAAAACCGACGTTAATTACTTCATACGTTAATTACTGCAGTAGATTTAACGTCGGTTCTATTTGAACCGTCGTGAAGAAGATGACATTAACGGCGGTTTCAAAGGAACCGCCGTAGAATAGTAAGATGCCATGTCACCGATCCTCTTCCTTATCAAGCAAAAATTTTGGGCCGTTGATCCATATCTGATCCGACGATCTGGATTAAATATTAAACTAAAAAAATATTAAATCAAAAACCAATTAAATCAAAAAAACAATAAAGTAAAATAAAAATCCCTAATCCATCTCGGCGACTTTGGGCGATGAGTTCTCTTCGAAATTGGACGGCCTCGGCGTGGGCTGCGCGACGATTGAACCGAATACATCTCGGCGATGTTGAAATTGGATAATCTCCCAGTGTCGGAGTTGCCAAAATTGGACAATCTCCCCCAACCCCATCATCGAGTAGAAGTCGGAGTGGTTGAAATTGGAGCCCCGCGGCATTGGGTTTTGCGAGGAGCTCAAGCTGTAAATCTCAGCGCTGGTGAAATTGGAGGGTCGCGGCCCTAATCCCAGAGAAAGAGCGACGGGAGGCGTTGGACTTCCGGACGGTGACATGGAGCATGCCGTCGTTCCCGATCTGAGCGTCGGTCTCGAGGAAATCCTGGCCGTCGAGCAAACTACGTCGGACTCGACCTTGAACGACACGATGGAGGCGGCGGTCTCCGAGAACTGCTCCATTATCAGC
>BMAC01000078.1:1029716-1044623 GCA_014905375.1 Phtheirospermum japonicum
CGTTATTATTAACGGCGGTCGATACAAGGGCGGTTCAAAAACCGCCGTTAAACATGAAAAAAAACCGCCGTTAAAAAGCCTTTCTGCAGTAGTGCTTCCAGAAGGTAAAGTCCGGTAGTGCATCAAGGATACTTCCTATTCCCATTTCTCTAAGACAGAGGGTTGTGTTCTTATAAACCTTCATCAATTCCTCCCTGTATGCATCCACGAACTTTCTGCCCACCTCGCTCCTCATAAACGTGCAGCGACCTTCAACAACACCTTGCTCATGAGGTATGCGGCCAACCTCGCGTATGTGCCTTTCTTTCTTCTGCAACAGCTCTTCCATCTTTAGTATGCAATCCCCTGATTGAGTGGCTTCATCCTTTAAGCGAGCTGTTTCGTCCATCAAAGTTTCCACTTGGCTCTTTGAAATATTTAGCTCTTCCTCCCGAGTGGTCAATTGGCGACGCGCTTCATCCAGCTCCTTGTGTTAAGGAAAGCTGTTGCATTTGTTTCTCGGCCTGAGCCGCCAGCTCGCAGCAGGTCTTCTATAGCTCGTTCTCAGACGAGGTTACCAGGAAGTGATTCGACAAAGCAATTACCAGGAGTTCGAACTATGTTACTAAGAGTAAATAGAATAGGTTAGATGTGTTGAGGAAAGAGCATCTAAAAATATTATTCTGGGGAATTCAAACTTACTTGGGTGAACATCCGTTTCTAAAGGAGAGATCTGAACTGTTCGGTGCTATCGCAGTATGCCAGACTTTTTTCCGAGTCCGTGGAGCTCGTCGCAGGAATGTTAATTATTTTTTGAGACGTTGGCGTTTTGGGACTAGGAGTGTTTGTTGTGGAGGATTTCACACTCTGGCTGCTCTTTTTCCTTTTCTTATGTTCACAACGTTTTGAAGAGGCATCCGGTCTTCAGGGTCTCTAGGTACCTCTTGTCCGTGCTTGGCAGCCATGGCACGATCTAATTCTTTGTTTACATCAAGGCAGAAGGTCATCATCGATTTCACCGCCGGGCTGGAGTCGAGCTGGACAATGGTTACTTCCTCGGAGCTTGATGAGAGGCAGCTTGCGATGATGTTATCTGCAGAAACAAAGGGATAAGTTAATTTATTTATGGAAATGAGGGAGAAAGAACTTGAAACTAAGAGACCTACCGAATTCTAATCTGGTTAGAGCTCGGTCCGTTGGTCACGAGTCAAGACCCACAAACAAAAAGACTCTTTCCCAATTTGTGAGTCTCACCACATCAAAAGGGAGCTTACTCAGAAAGCTGATTAGAGTATTACTGATAGAGGGTAGGTTGTTTTTGTGGAGAAGGAGGTGAGTCTTGTTAGGGGTATAGTGTTGAGGATCGGTGTGGAATGGCCATGTCTCAGTGTTGTGAATAAAAAAGAACTTATTTTTCCATTCGGGCACTTTTGATGATGGATTCACCAAGAAGCGCGGTTTTCCGAGATGAGCAGAGAGTTAAAAAGAACTTTTTTTGATATTTTATTTGAAAGCAAAAATGAAATAATACTGGATCGGGTTGAACATCGTAATATGTACACAAGATCACGTATCCAACTAGGAACCTAATTAAGTTAGGGGTCATTTGGAGGAGGGGGATTTTATACTTATTTGTGGTATAAATAAAAAACCAATGAGGGGGGAACCTGAATCCTGCTTTGAGGAGCTTGTCAAAGACTGTGATGTGATTTGGAGAAGAATGATTTGGATTAGTTTGAAGGATATTAGGGGTGACCATTTTAGCAATTTCAGGGAGGTTTAGTGCTTTCTCAAACTCTTCAAGTTTGCTTCGATCAGGAAGCGTATAGGGGTTCTTTGTGGTTATCCTAGTAGCTTGAAGTAGAGGAGGTAGGTCGGCAAGAGCAGATGGAGGTATTATGGTTATTAGGTTTTTTTCATGTAATTGTGGTGTTTTTCTCGTGTATTTAATTAGGGTTTAGTTTTGTTTATAGTAGTGTTGAATCCATTTTCGTTAAGTTATTAGGTTGTTTTCTTGTTTTATTGTTATGAACCTTATGTGTGCGTCATTGGTAAGGTTTGTGAGTTTCTTGAGCTTTTATGTTCCAAATCCTTATTTTATAGGTGGCTTAATGATTAAATTCGTGACAGGAGGCGCCTAGATTCGAGCAAAGGCATTGAAGTCAAAGATCCGAGCCAAGTCGTGCCTAAATCCGCGCCACGAACTAGCTCTAAAACGCCAAAACATTCTGGAATGGTCGCCAAGATGTGCCGAGCGCAAGCTACCGCGCGCCAAGGCAAGACGCCGCCCAGCCGGCATGCAATCTCGCACGACCACACGCCTACGCTCGACACTTGCCGATAGCACCCGCAAGCTATCGGTGCCCACCCACACGCCACGCCACACCAGTGCCCGCCAGCCCCGCGCGCCTGCTTGCCAACACACGCCAGCCTTTGCCAGCATCCTCGCTCGCCAACCACGCGCCTGCCTGCACCAACTCCCACACTGTACGCACACCAAGCGCCCGCGCACAGCCTGCCAGTGCGCCCCACCCATCCCAAGCCATGCCATGTCATGCCAAGTGCCCACGCCCAACAAACCGCTGAATCGAACTTTTTTGCTTTAAAAATAAAAAGCTCGTCCACAAGAGAACAGAGCTATTGTAGGCGATAAGTTAGACTCGAGTCAAATCACGAGGAATTGCAATCGGCATTGAAGAATGTTTGTTTAATGCTTCTACAACTAAACACACGATCCATTTTCGGGAAGGGTTTATACAACTACGAATTTAAAGCAAGCATGCAACTATTAAAAACCTAATTGAACATTAAAACCTAATCGAAAACATTAGAAACTAGAATTGAAAAATGGGAAAACAAAAGCAAGCGAGTAAACGTAAATCGTGCTTGAATACTATACTAAAATGAGTCGAACTAGCATTCAAAATTTAAAAACATCAAATCAAATTACAAAAGCAGGAAACTTATAGTTCATATGACGTAAACAGCAATCGAACAATCTTCAGCGACTAACAACGAATTAAAGAGACGAACGTAGTAGAAATGGAAGAACGACGTGATCATCTACCAGAATCTTCAATGTAAGTGTAAATGAAAAATACTTGAGGTTCTCTACGAAATATGAACCTTGCCCCCAAGCTATCTGATTGAAAATATGAAGAAACCACCGGTATTTACAGATTTGCCCACAAATAACCGCCCAACTGCTGAATGCGTCGATCGACACTCGCTAGGCTCGGTGTCGACGCTTGCCAGGTCTCGGCATAGACGCGTGCGGTTCGCTAGTGTCGGTGCATGGTGCGTCGATCGACATGTCAGTTATCGATGCTCACAGAGAGTTGAGGCAAAAGAGCGTCTACGGTTAGGTCGGTCGACAGGGCAGCTGTCGACGCTCTCAGGGGGTTGAGGTGCAGGAGCATCGACGGTTGCGTCAATCGATACGGGCGGCTCCCGGCATCGACGCGAGCGCTAGCTACGGGCATCGGCAACTAGTATCGGCAGGACTCGGACACTGGGTAACCCAGTGTCAAACTGGTACCGAGTGTCATCTCAGCACATTGCCCGTCCAATCTTCGTCATCTTAACACTAAAAGAGAAAATTAAACATAATTAGGCTATTACTTATAAAATAAAGGATAAAAACATAAAATGAGATAAGAAATGAAAAATAATAAAAATAAGAGAAATGAGAAGAATAGAAACCTAAAACCCGACAAAACACACAAAACGCAAAGCAAAAACACATGAAAATCACATTCAAATATGTACAAATCAACTCCCCCACACTTAGCTTTTTGATTGTCCTCAAGCAAAATCAAATCTAGATGTAGATAAGAAAAGCTAATTACCCAATGACCTACTCACTAATGCATCCAAATGATTCAAGAGGTTAATGCATTAAATCAACTGAAAACTCAACTAAAAGGACGACACGATAATGTTGAGATAAGAGATTTAGACTAGCTTCCGAACACCTAAAAGTAATGAGTTGAACTCCATGTACGTCACCCATCCATGCCTCGGCCAAAGTTTATCCCTGAACAAACCTCCAAGTCATCACTCGACTAGCCCAGTCATCTATACACCTCTTTAACAAAACAGTCTAAGAAAAACAAAAATAAGAACTTAACTTGTACAAGGTTTTCTATTCTTGTACTTATTCTTTCTTTTTATTTTCTTTTTCTTGTTTTTTTCTTTTTTTTATAAAAGAGTACCTATAAAGATAAGGTACTAAATGAACATAATGTACATAAATCAAAAGTGAGAGTTCATTGACTTCGATCTTACGTTGCTAAGTGCAACTGATAATATTTTCCATATTCAGCACATGGAGTATTAACGTCTCCAAAATAAAAATAAAAATTACATAAAATCCTATAGAGAGCATCGAAAAACAGGGCTAGTAAAGAATATTCGACTCTTTGGAACGAAACAAGAATAGAACAGAAGACAAGACACTTCATAGACTATTTACACTTCATTCCCCACAGTTACACTATTGTTCGAACGAAAGTCTAAATATCCTAACCAAAGCATCTAACCACGTCACTTCGTCAAGGTTCCAGTCAATATAAATACACACAACTCAAATAAACCACAAACAAGCATATAAAATTTTACTAACCAAACCAAGGACAACACCCCCCCCCCCCCACCCCCCCACCCCCACCTTAGACTATACAATGTCCACATTGTATAACATGAAAAATTAAGTTAAGAGAAAGAGAGAGACGTCCCTGAAATCACGCTTGTGATGATGAGTCGAGCGTCCAAAAATGTCCAACAGGCTTCAAAGTCAAAGGGAACCTGAAACAAAAAGAAACAAAAACATAAAAAAATGAACAGAGTTAAAAAGCTTGGGTTGCCTCCCAAGTAGCGCTTGTTTAACGTCACTTAGCTTGACGTGATTGCGTCGTCTACGACGAGAATGGGTCAATGAGAGTCACCATCTCCTTATCTTGAAGCAATCCCGAATATTGGAAGTACAGCTTCACTCGATGGCCGTTCACTTGAAAGCTTTCCTTGGTCGTCTCGTTGACCAATCGCACTACTCCATACGGAAAGAACTCGGTAACAAGAAACGGTCCGCTCAAACGTGATTTCAGCTTTCCGAGGAACAAACGTAGGTGAGAGTTAAACAACAACACTTGCATTCTGACTCGGATATCTTTGTCAATGATCTTTTTGTCATGGTGGGCTTTAACCCTCTTTTTGTAGATGTCCGTGTTGTCGTAAGCTGCATTGCGAATTTCATCAAGTTCTTCCAATTGCAATCTTCGCTGGGTACCAGCTTGTGTCAAATCAAAATTTACCGCACGAATCGCCCAATATTCCCGATGTTCTAACTCCATCGGAAGATGACACGCCTTACCGTAAACCATTCGGTAAGGACTGGTTCCCAAGACTGTTTTGTACGCCATTCAGTAAGCCCATAAAGCGTCAATGAGCTTGGTCGACCAATCCTTGCGATTTGGTTGAACGGTTTTTTTCCAGAATTGCTTTGATTTGTCTATTGCTTGTCTCCACTTGGCCCAACGTTTGCGGATGATACACCGTGGCCACTTTGTGTTTCACCCCATACTTTGCCATCAACTTTTCAAAAGACTGGTTGTAAAAATGTGCACCCCCATCACTGATTTTTGCTCGTGGATATCTGAATCTACTAAAAATATATTCTTGAATGAACTTGAGCACGACTCTTGCATCACATGTTCTCGTGGGAATAGCCTCAACCCACTTAGAAACATAATCAACGGCAACCAAAATATACTCATATCCAAACGACGTCGAAAATGGACCCATAAAGTCTATGCCCCATACATCAAAGATTTCCACAACAAGATTGCTCGTTTGCGGCATTTCATCATGTTTGCCGATATTTCCCAAACGTAGGCAGCGATCACAGGACTTGCAAAATTCTTGAGCGTCTCTAAACAGTCCCGGCCATTAAAACCCTGATTGGAGGACTTTGTAAGCTGTCTTCTGCCCTCCAAAATGGCCGCCACACTATTGATCGTGACAAAATGATAAAATGCTCCTTTGCTCCTCCTCAGGAATGCATCGTCGAATAACTCCATCCTTCCTGAACCGGAAAAGAAATGGATCATCCCTAAAATGATCCCTACACTTAGAAAGAAATCTCTTCCATTCTTGGAAGTATAAATCGGCCCTTACATGGCCACAAACTAGATAATTGACAATGTAAACAAACCAAGGAGTATCATGCGAAGAAATATCACAAGTCAATTCGCAAGGAAAGTCATCATCTATATAACCCTGTTCATTCACATTTCATTCTCTATCTAAACGGGACAAATGGTCCGCGACAACATTTTCACAACCCTTCCTATCCTTAATCTCGACGTCAAATTCTTGAAGTAAAAGTATCTAACGGATCAAACGCGACTTACTTTGGGTTTTGTTAAAAAGGTAACGAAGAGCCGCGTGATCACTATGGACAATCACTTTTGAACCAATAATATATGACCGAAATTTATCCAAAGAAAACACCACATCTAAAAGTTCTTTTTTGTGGTGGTATAGTTCCTCTGAGCCTCATTCAACATAAGACTCGAATAATAAATCACACGGAGGAGACCATCCAATCGTTGTCCTAAAATGGCCCCCACGGCGTCGTTCGATGCATCACACATTATTTCAAAGGGAAGGGACCAATTTGGAGCAACGACCACCAGAGCCGTGGTTAACTTCTCCTTAAGTAAGTTAAACGCACTCAAGCATGATTCGTCAAAAATAAACGGTACATAAAGACCTAGCAAATGACACAGCGGGCGACTAAGTTTTGAAAAATCTTTTATAAAATGCCTATAGAAGCCCGCGTGCCCTAAGAAACTACGGACAACTTTAACGTTTGTGGGAGGTGGCAAATTTTCAATAACATCAACTTTAGCCTTGTCCACCTCTAAACCTTTGCTAGATACGACATGACCAAGCACAATACCACGTTTAACAATGAAATGAATTTTTTCCCAGCTTAACGTTAAATTACTCTCTATGCACCGTTCAAGCACTTTAGACAAATTAGAAAGACAAGAATTAAAGGAAGAGCCAAGAACTGAAAAATCATCCATGAATACCTCAAGGAAGTCATCGATCATGTCCGTGAAAATAGATAGCATGCAACGTTGGAAAGTAGCTGGCGCATTGCACAATCCGAAAGGCATCCGTTAAAATGCGAATGTCCCAAATGGACAAGTGAACGTCGTTTTCTTTTTATCCTTCGGTGCAATAGAAACTTGATAATACCCGGACAAACCATCAAGAAAGCAGTAATATTGGTGTTCGGCCAACTTGTCAAGTAATTGATCAATGAAAGGAAGTGGAAAATGATCCTTTCTCGTGGCGGCATTAAGCTTCCTGAAGTCGATACACATTCACCACCCCATCGTCAACCGTGTTGGCACGATTTCCCCCTTATCATTTTCAACAATAGTAATTCTGCCTTTCTTCGGTACCACATGGACGGGGCTCACCCATTCGCTATCAGGTGCAACAAAAATGATCCCTTCGTCGATCAATTAGAAAATCTCCTTCTTCACAACTTCCATTAAATTCGGATTCAAATGGCGTTGACCTTCTCGAACTGGCTTTGCTCCTTCTTCCAGCACGATATAATGCATGCATGTGGATGGACTTATCCCCTTAATGTCTCCCAAACTCCAGCCAATAGCTCCTTGAAACTTTTTAAGAACACCGATTAATGCCTCTTCCTCCGCTTCGGCTAACTCGGCAAAAATGATCACCGACTTCTTCTCGCCTTCCTCGAGGAAGACTTACTTGAGATGACTTGGAAGAGGTTTAAGATCGGATTTAGGCTCGATGTCTGGTTTCTCATTTTCAAGCGCACAAAGGTCAATCACCCCCTCGGAATTAGACTCAAGCCAATCGTCGTCCTCAGCGAGCCAAGAGTCATCAGAATGATTGAGAATTTTATGATTATTATATTCCTCCTCAAACTTGTCTTTCACAATTAAATCAATGGAATCCATGAATGAACACTCTGCGTTCATGGACGAAGATGGAGTTGCATGAAAATCATGGATAGAAAATGTGACTGATTCGTCCAACACGGACAAAGTCATGCTCCCATTCTTCACATCAATCAACGTGTTGGTCGTGGCCATTAAGAGTCGACCCAACAAAATTGTATGCTCTCGGTTATCATCTCAAACTTCACCCACGTCCAAAATTAAAAAATCAACGGGTACGATAAGGTTCCCAACTTACACAAGGACGTCCTCGACAATCCCCTTCGGGTACCTTACCGACAGGTCCGCCAATTGAAGTCGCATCTTTGTTGGCTTAAGTGCACCTAAATCAAACTGCTCGAAAATAGAGGAAGGCATTAAATTTATTCCCGCCCCAGGATCAAGCATACCCCAAGTTTCTTTTCCATTTCCCAAAGTAATTTTTATACAAAAACTCCCAGGGTCACTTTCTTTTGGGGGAAGGGGATTTCGTAAGATCACGCTCGCCGCATTTGAAATACAAATTTTTTTATTTTAAGAGAATTTCCTCTTTTTCGATGCCAAGTCTTTGAAAAACTTAACATATGCGGGAATGTTTCTTATAACATCAAGCAAAGCCAAATTAACGTTAACTTTGGAAAGTATATTGTAAAGGTCAAGAAATTGCTTATCTTGCTTTTCCTCTCGAAGACGACTTGGATATGGAATGGGAGGCCGATATGGATTAGAAGCTTTATGAAGAGTCTTCTTAGGCTCGACTTCATTTCCAACATTATCGTGAGACTAGGTAGTGGTTGTCTCCTCGCCCTCTTTCTCATTCGACTTCTGGCTTTCTCCCTTGCTTGGAACTTGTGAATGGTTGGAGCTCCCATCGGAAGATACAACATTATTATACACAACACGTCCACTCCGAAGCACTGTGACTTCTTGGGCTTGTGAGGATTGATTTGGCAACTTTCCTTACTCGTCCTTTCCTACTTGCTTGGCGAGTTGACCAAGGGCAGTCTCAAGCTTGTCCATCCGTTTGTCATTGTGTTTCAATTTTGACTCAGTGCATTGAATGAATGTACGCAAAGTCTCCTTGAGCATTTGTGAAACAGGTGCTTGAGCCGGTGGAGGTGGAGGGAATGGTACTTGACCTTGCCCCTGCGGATGCTGAGGAAATGGTACTTGTCCTTGCCCTTGCGGTTGTGATTGTTGTATTGGTTGAGTTGAGAATGAAAATTGACCTTGTCCCCTTGTTGTTGATATGGTTGTTGGGGAACAAAGTTATTTTGTGGCCTTGGGTTCGGTATCGGGTTTTCCGCATTTTGAGGATTCGACCATGAGAAATTTGGATGATCTCTCCACCAATAAGGTTTATTGTTGCGTGAGTTATGGTTTTGATATCCTTGCCCTGCTTGATTTGCTGGATAACCTTGAGTAGCGAGTGCCTGTTCGTTGGTTCCGTCAGTCTGCTCGAATGCTGCTTGGAATAGATTCGCGCCATGTCCATACACTCCACGAATGCGACACGTCTCTATTGATGGAGATATGCCTTGAGATAAAAGCATGTTTTGGGTTTGCAATGAGGCCACTTGCCTCGTTAACTCAACAAGTCTCTGTGTATCATCAGGGAATGTTTGTGATATCTCGATCTCGTGAACAGCTACTTTCTTCGATCGCGAGCTTTTTGTTGAGAATTGTAGCATTTTGACTCGCATATGTCCCATACTTCCTGAGCAGTTCGTGGTCCGATCTCTCCCCCTACTGCATTGTCCACCATATACTGAAACGTCAGAATAAGCCCATCATAAAAGAATTGGTTGACGAGCTCGGGTGGATAATGATGATGTGGGCACTGCGTCAATAATTCTTTAATACGTTCCCAAGCTTCATGGAACGTTTCTCCTTCTATCTGATTGAACGACGCTATCTTCACTCAAAGTTGAGCCATCGTTTGGTTCGAATAATACTTCCCCATGAAGCGATCATACACCATGTCCCAATTCGTAAAAGAATCAGGATCCAATGACAAAAACCAAGTCTCCGCTTTGTCTTTTAACGTATACGGAAAACATCTCATCTTCAACTAGTCTTCATGAAGTCCTTGCAATGGAAATGTTTGGATAACCGAGTAAAATTTTCGGATGAAAGTTATCGGATCTTCATTCAGACACCCGTAGAAGGAAGGCAAAGTATTGAAATTAATGATCTTGAGCTCATAATCTCGAGCCGCTGGGCCTAGACGAATGCATGATGTAGATGGACCAATCTACATACCTCTCTTTTATTTTTAAGTTGTTTTATTACGGTTTGAGCTCTCGAAATATCTCTCGCACTCGCTAACTTAAGCATCAGAGGACTTTTGTCGGGGCCGTCCACCGCCATGGCTGAAGGTGTTGTTTTGCAGAATCGGTTAGGTCGCCAGGAAGCTTTTTGGAGACTTATTAGGTCGCTATGACGTAATTGGAAGCCGTTTAGGTCGCTAATCTCATATTTGAAGTTAGTACCCCTTATTATTGGTAACCAATCTTTTTGGTTTTATCAACTGGCGCCGTCTGTGGGAAAGAGGGACATCGAGTCCTTGAGCAAAAGACGTGAGAATACACAATTTTCGTAGGTCTAAAATTTGACTACGCTATAAATCTGAAAAACCATGTTCTAATGTTTCGACCGTCGGATCACGTTAGAAAATTTTACAAAACCTCAAGTATCTTTTGAATTACATTCTAAAAGGTGAAAATTGGATTCTGAGATGCGAGGAAATATATATAAATTTTCGAGTAAAGCAGATTTTATTTTCGGAAAATCTTGCGCAGCATTTTTCAAAATGCGATTTTGTACAATAAAACCGTTGGATCAAGACAAAACTTTGTTATATTATTATAAACATATTTAATTTCAATCTGAATGGTGGAGATCTGAATATGAGATCAAAAAAATCCTATAAAGAATTTTAAACAGAGCTGATCCTGTTTTCCAAAACTGTTTGTCTAGTTTCTTTTAAAAATTAAATTATGCACAATCTAACCAATTGGATGAAGCTTAGTTTTGGTTATAACATTTAAGAGATATAGTGGTTAAATCTGAATGGTGGTGGAGATTGAGTTTGAAGGTCTATGGGCGCGGGTAAGGGTTGTGATGCTCGCATCTTACTTATCGATTATTTCTATGATCATATACTAACGGACTGAGTGCAGGTCTTTTTGTTTAGTTTGTATTAATTTTGGTTTTTAAGGGTTACTCTATGTGTTGCCTGGAATTTAACCTGGGAATGTCAATTCAAACAAACGCGATGAGGTCGCGCGTCCAAATATTCAAGGTTAACTTGTTGCTGATTCAGATGTAAGTCGTGATTGTTAACTTGTTGAATGAAATGGTCTTGGTTAAACAGTGGTGGATTTGGTACATTGTTCTGTTCATTTTGAGTTTTCGGTTGGTTCGGTTCTGTAGGATTTTCTCCAGATGAATCCATCGATGATTCTGCTATCGATGTGAGTCTTGCACGATTTACCTGGTGAATGTTGTCGATCAAAGGAACTAATTCTCCACCAAAGGACCTACGTCCTTGCATCCACTAAAAAAAAATTAAAACAGTCGAGACAGAAGAACACAATTTAAACAAATTATATAAAACATAAACGAACAAACGTTTTTGGACAGCCTTTGTCGATTCCCCGGCAACGGCGCCAAATTTTGAATCGAACTTTTTAGATTTAAAAATAAAAATCTCGTCCGCATGAGAGTGGATCTATTGTAGGCGATAAGTTAGACTCGAGTCGAATCACGAGGTATTGCAATCGGCGTCGGCAAATGTTTATTTAACACTTCTACAACTAAACACACGATTCATTTTCGAGAAGGGTTTCTACAACTATGAATTCAAAGCAAGAATGCAACTATTAAAACCTAATTGAACATTAAAACCTAGTCGAAAACATTAGAAACTAGAATTTAAAAACGAGAAAACAAAAGCAAGCGAGTAAAACTAAATCGTACTTGAATACTAAACTAAAATGAGTCGAACTAGCATTCAAACTTTAAAAACCAAATCAAATCAAATTAAAAAAGCAGGAAACTTATAGTTCATATGATGTAAACAGCAATCGAACAATCTTCAGCGACTAACAATGAATTAAAGCGAGGAACGTAGTAGAAATGGAAGAACGACGTGATCATCTACCAGAATCTTCAATGTAAGTGTAAATGAAAAATACTTGAGGTTCTCTACGAAATATGAACCTTGCCCCCAAGTTATCTGATAGAAAATATGAAGAAACCACCGATATTTATAGATTTGCCCACAAATAACCGTCCAACTGCTAAATGCGTCGATCGACACTCGCCAGGCTCAGCGTCGACGCTTGCAGGTCTCGGCGTCGACGCATGCGGTTCGCTAGTGTCGACGCATGGTGCGTCGATCGACAGGGAAATTGTCAATGCCCATAAAGAGTTGAGGCAGAAGAGCGTCAACGGTTACATCGGTCGATGCGGGCGGCTCCCGGCGTCGACGCGAGCTCTAGCTGCGGGCATCGGCAGCTAGTGTCGGCAGGACTCGGACACTGGGTAACCCAGTGTCGAACTGGTACCCAGTGTCATCTCAGCACATTGCTCGTCCAATCTTCGTCATCTCAACGCTGAAAGAGAAAATTAAACATAATTAGGCTATTACTTATAATATAAAGGAGAAAAACATAAAATGAGATAAGAAATAAAAAATACTAAAAAGAAGAGAAACGAGAAGAATAGAAACCTAAAACCCGACAAAATACACAAAACGCAAAGCAAAAACACACGAAAGTCGCATACAAATATGTACAAATCAACCGCGCGCGCCCACACCCTAGGCCGAGCTAAACCAAGCCAAACCTTGCTAATGTGCACCATTTCGGGTCAACCTTGGTCAAACATGGGAAATCCAAGCCTTTAAGGTTTATTTGACCCATTTACCCCCAATTAAACCTAGTATAAATAGGATATCTCACAATAGCTCTAAATCCCCCATTCTCCCAACTCATGCATGGGTTTGGATCTAATTTCTCTCTCTAGTTCTTAGACTTTATTTTCAAGCTTTTCCTTGGGTTTGTAAGCTCAAGAAGAATTCAAGCCATCACTTGGATCTAATTTGGATTGTAATTTCATTAAGTTTGTGCTCTTTCCTAATTCAAGTAAGTTTTTCTTAACTTCTTCCTTGTTCTTCAATTTATACATTTTGTCTTAGCTCTTAGATTTGTTATTAGATTTAAGATTTGATTTATGGAATCTAGGTGACTGACACAACTTGATCATAGATCAGGTCCTTGATCATTTTTATTTTAAGTATTTTCTATGCTTTATTTTGGTTTTTATTTTCAAGCATGATTTAACTTTGATTTCTAGATATACTCTTTGTTTCAAGTTATTTTTCAAAAAGATTTTTAACTTTCACGTCAACTTTTATTGCTCTTTCTATTGGTGCTTTAGATTTCCGTTGATTTGCATTGTTTAAATTTCATGATCATGCATGCATAGTTGTACCTTAGGTTTTCATGATTGTACTTTGTCGTTCTTTGATTTTTATTGCATATTTTGATTATTGCTTGCAATTTCAATATGACATACGCACGAGGCAATCGAAATACTTGCATTTACTTTACGTTTTATGTTTTTCTTTAATTTTTTTCTTTTAGCTTCTTTTAGCTAAAAACTCGATGATCCGTATAACCAATTGAATTCTGATAATACCAAGCCACATGAACCTATATACTACACCACTAAAAATTTTCACTTCACTAGGTTTGCGAGAAAGTGTTTGGAGGTTGAAGGCATATCGGATTCAACTATGGGGATGCCTTTGGGGATGTTTTCGATTGTAGGTTGTGTTGAATGGGGGTCCTCGACTATGTTTTCAATTAGGGCTCTATCCTTAATATAAGCTCTAGCCTGAGCTTCGAGCTCTGTCCAACTAATATCACCCACTAGTTTATCATTTAAACCAGGACGGGGCACAGGAGGATTTTTCCTATTTCTCTTATACACTAGAGGGATCTTGATAGACTCAGTTTCAGAAGAGGTGTCTGGGTTTGAAGGGTGAGGGTTTTGAGGATCGGAGTTCGAAGGAACTGTGTTCATCATCAACAAATAAATGGGGAGGGAGAAACATAAACTTATACTCAGCAACGCAACAATTTTCAGGAAAATTAAAGCAATTATTATCAGAATGAAAGATTCGGGGAACTTACTCATCTTCTTGATCAGTGATTTTGAGACGGAATGTTGGTGCGTCGCAGATTTTGCAGAAATTCACGAAAGAAAATTTTTGCAGAAGAAAAATGATGTATTTTGCTTGTGTTTTGGGGAAATGGGGTTAAGTGAGGACGAAAGTGTGTTTTGTGTTGAGCGGCACAAGGGAAAAGTTGAAAAGACACAAAGGGTTTTCGAAAGGCGGAAAGGTTGGTAAGGTTTATGTTAGAATAAGGTGACCAACAAGCCAACTTGTGGCTGTGGTCTGACCATTCTCTTGTAATACAATCGGTTTTTTTTATTCGTAATAATATTTTTTATACTTATTGGCATTCCATATCTTTTATCCCATGCTAGTTGCATAGGTATGGTCCTGATGAAGTTACTTTATTACGGTGGATTGGTCTAGCAGAACCGTGAGATAATCCAGCACGTAATGTAACTCGTCGAACTTGTTCCCAGAACCCAACGAATTATGAGAGGCGCCTAGCAACAACGCATCATAATTCCCTAGATACAAATGAAGTGCCTGCAAGAACCTTGTGATATAGCTTATATGTACAGTACGATCCCTTCGCGATCTATGTCCCGATTGAACAAGAGGTATTGGTTCATCGAGACCTCTTTCTAGTTCAATAACTGTGTGTACGTTCTAGGTTCAAGATAATCCGTTCGTGTGTGACTTAGAGAAACACATTTCTCCAAACACCCCACTATCAGCTCTGGCCAGAGACTC
>BMAC01000078.1:1059920-1123206 GCA_014905375.1 Phtheirospermum japonicum
AAATTTTCGATCAATTCAATCTTAAAATACAATTTTAACAATCTTAATATAGACTTCCTTTACATTTTCGTACGTCAATTGTCTATTTTTCTGGATATATATATTATTAATTAAATTAAAATTAAAAAAGTCACAAAAATCATACATATTATAAATAATATAAAATAAATCCTAAACTATTTTAAAATGAATTAAAATATTATGAATTCTAAATAATTATTTAATAAAAAAATAGAAATATTATAAAATAATAAAATAAATCATAAAATAATATGAAATATTTTAAATATATATATAAGAAATATATTTTATATACAAATACTTATCAAATAATTTTAAAAAAATCATGAGGATAGTAATAGTTTAGTTAATATAAAATAAATCTTATTTTACAATAATTCTATAGAATAAATAAAAAATAATTTAAATCCTGAATAATAATTTACTAAATTCTAAAAGTAACAAAACACGCTTAAAATGATATAAATAATAAAATAAATATAAAAATATGAATTTAGTTAAATAAATACAACACATATGTTTTAGTTATAAATGGTTCTTAGTAATTTCTAAAATGAAATAAAATATAAATATAAATATTATAATATAATATAATAATACAAAATATGAAATTATTTTGAAATCTGATAAAAATATAATAAAATTATCATTAATTTCTAAATATCTATTTTAAAGACATAGAAAGAATAAATTGGCGATAGTGATAAAGTAAATTAATAAATATATAAAATTTAATTTAAATAGTTTTTAATATTTAATTTAAATAATTTTTTATCTATTAAAGGTTGATAATAAAACAATAACAAATGTCAAGAAGTTATAAAATATAATAAAATAAATCTTAAAATATTTTAAAATAGAAATTAATATACTTAATTAATGTTATATTATAAAAGATCATCCCATAAGTCTAGAAAACTAAAAAAATATAAACATTGTAAAAATATACTACAAAAATGAGAAAAAATACCAAATAAATGAGGCATCGTATTAAAGTCTTAATCGAGGGCCTTTGTATTCTATTCTACTATAGTCTTTTTTGTTTTAAATCAGCCCGATAATTGACTCGAGATAGCCACTGAGTAATTAACCACCAAGTCATCGAGTCAGTCGATGAACCTGATAATAAATTAAAACTTATATATGAATTTCAGTTTATACAAAAGTAATTATATAACCAAGAGTAATAAATTATTTATGTGGGAATTTCTAACGTTAAATACTTAAAGTTATAGTAATTAGTCACAAACTATTAATATAATATTCATAAATAAATTATTTAGTTAAAATTTTTAAAATAATGTATTGAATTCTTTATATTATGTGATTATATAATTATTTTTTTATTCCGCCCAAATATAATTTTAATTTCAAATTTTAATCAAATAACTCTATAAAGTTATTTACCTTTCACTTATGTTCATAATATAATTCTTTAGTTTTTTTCAGGAAAACGAAAAAAAAGAAAAAAGAAAAAAAGTGTCATTGTCGAGTTTGTGACACGTTTAGGATAAAAGGTTGGGTCATCCGAGTTTTACTTGAGTCACATATAGAAACCTGAAAATATGACGCTATTAGGTTTGTCCTCGTATCACCTAGTCTGGTTAACAAATAAAATTATGGAAGAAAAGACAAGATCTTGTTACTGATTATAAGTTTTTTTTTGTCTTTGTTGCATCAATTTTCTAGTTGTACTCATACTATCTTTTTTTTTTTTAGTTAACAAAATTATTAAATAATTTTTTAAAATCAAATTATAATTTTAATATTTTCGTTATTCATTTTTTTTCCAATTTTATTTATATTATATTATATTTCTTGTAATTCTTTATTTTTTTATTTTTTTTATTAGTTAATAATTTTCTAAGATTTAATGGTACTAACTGAAAATACTCCCAAACAAAAAGTGGGAAGGCCATATTTGAATTCTGTTTTTGAAAAGGGTAAGTTTCAAAAGATTCATGTTTTGCTAAAATATTATATTTTTAATCGATGATTAATTGATTTAACTAATATTTATTTTTATTTGTAATTAAATTTGTGATATTAAAAAGGATCCACATCATCCACTCCAATTAGCAGTGGAATAATAACTGAAACAGTCAAGAAGGAAGTGACTACAACACTTTGTAAGCCTTTACGTAAATGGTACACCAAGAAACCTAAGATTCCTTATGATGGTAATTCCTTCAAAGAAATTTATTTCCAACAATACAAAAAGATTCTTTATTTAATTTAAATATTAATTTAAGTTACACACACCCATGTAATTATATAGTTTATTAATTCAATGACACCTTCATTTTTCTAAATTTATTATCCAACAGTTTATTGGGATATTGGTGATCCTACTTTCATATGTGGACATTGTTCAACATATTTTTGGTATGGAGAGAGATTGAAGCCAAGTGTTGAAACAACGAAACCGGAGTACTCTACCTGTTGTGACAAGGAGAAGATCGTGTTGCCTCCTTTGAAGAAGCCACCACAAGTTTTGTATGATCTAATATTTGGTATTACCGATAAAAGTAGACATTTTTTAGAAAATATTCGATCATACAACAACATGTTTCCTTTTACTTCGATGGGTGGAAAAATTGATTGTAGTATGAACACGAGAAATTCACCACCAATATTCCGTATGCACGATCAAAACTATCATCTAATAGGGAGTTTGTTGCCAGAAGAAGGTTCTACAACGAAATTTGCACAACTTTATATATACGATATTGCAAACGAAGTTCGAAATCGAATCAATTCGGTTAGGTATGATTTTTATTTTCAATAATTACCGTACATTATTCAAATTAATATATTATTTATTTACACTATTCGTGTTTTATAATTTATACTTATGCAGAAAAGGCAATGAAAATAATTCGCTACATTCTGAAATTGTTGTTGAGCTCAAATCCATGTTCGATAGGTCAAATAATTTGGTTAAGTCATTTAGAAACTTCAAGGACAAGTTTCCCGAAGATGGTGTTGTCGAAATGAAATTACGCCTTATTGGGAGAAGAGGCATCTACACAAGAACGCACATTCTACCCGAAGTCGATGAACTTGCCATATTAGTTGTTGGTGATTTTGAAAAACATATGGGTGATAGGAATATTTTTTAGAAAAAAAAATATGGCAAAATGTAACGTATCAATGAGTTACATCCGTCTTACCTTGCTCTGCAATATCCATTATTATTTCCTTACAGTGAAGATAATTATAGGCAATATATACCTTTTGCTGATCATCGAAAATTGATAGGAAATGGGAGAAATAATGCGAGTCAGAGGAAGTTCTTCTCGCAACGATTGCATGAAAGGTTAACTGAGTCTCCTACTACCGTCTCTTGCAAAAGGCTTACATAACAGTTCATAGTTGATGGATATACCATGATTGCATGAAAGGTTAACCGATTCACCTACTATTTTGTTGTGTGTTTTTTTTCTCTTTGTTTTTGTTCCTCAAAATTGATACAAGTATAACAGGCCTTCACTGTATCTGCTTTGTTTTTGCTCTCTGATTCGTACAAATTAGATTTTATTTATTTATTTATATTGATGTAGATAAGTTTAGGATGTGATTGTGATTTATTACTTGCTGATATTACTCCATGAGTTATGAAAAGTGTAGCCAGCGTATAAACTAATTTATATAAAAGTAATTGGTTCAGCTCTTTAAAGGGCTTCGAAGTTATTTTCTTTCTCCCGAATATAAAGTGTTACTGTTGTGTAGCAATTATTAATTTTATATAGTGATTATACTTGGCTCTAAAGTTTTTAGATCATTAACCTATAGGGCAACATCTAGCGTGACCTGGTTGACGGTTGTTGTTGATCAAGTTAAAGGTAGTTAGAAAGTTTTTTCTCTAATTTCAAATTTATTTTGATGATTCTTAGAATTTCGCCCATTGGGATACGAACCCCTACATCTGTAGGACTCCTACAAAATATGAGAAGGGGCTCCCCTTATTTAATTATTCCCATTGCATGTCTTCTTTCCTCTCTTCTTACTTTTTCTTATCTCAATTTTTAAGATATTGGAATTGATTAACCCGGTCAATTAGGAGTTTCGCTTCCACGATTTAAAAGATGACCATAATATGCTTTTCTAGGAGCACGAGATGCTGAAGCACCAAGACGAGGTCAACTACAGAAACTGTCTAGCCTTGGAAGAGAAGATTTATTTCCTTCTAGAGGAGAGTAATCATCTTCAGAGCATCATGTCAGAACTTTATGAGGAGAAGATTTCTCTTAAGGGTGACCTCGATGAAAGGGTTGATCACTATGACAAAAAGGTTGAGATCTGAAGAAGCAGATTCACAACCTTGAAAAAGAGTATAGTGTGTTGATCAAGGTGTAAGTTACTTGCTTACGGGATAAGAAAAGTTTGGAGTGTGGGAATGCCTCGCTTTCAGAGAGTCGAGTCACATCTCATGAATAGCTGATGTATGAGAGAAACCGCAAGGAGTTTTCCAAGAGTACGTGGAATAAAAGGATTACCAAAGTGTGTGTCGAGCTGCCCGATGCTCTAGATTCTTCTTTTGGGTCAGGAGCTGCTGGTTTGGGGGTTAGCTCGCCCGAAAATGAGTATGTAGACATGGCTTAAGCTTTTTTATTTCATTTTCCTTTTAATGATTTTTGTGTAGCTTGCCACTTTGGGATAATTGAGGCTTTTATGTACTTTGGCTTTTGCTCTTAATGAACTTCTTTGTTTTATTCGTGCATTTGGTTTGCAAACTCTTTTGGTTTATTTAGAGATTATCAACCCATGGCGCGACTCATTCTTTGCTCTTTGTCTTTACTTTTGTGACTATGGAATCGGCTTGTTCACGTGATTAGCCCCAGTTGTTTTTGTTTTGGTAATTCTTTGAGACAAGAGGTCGGCTCATTCACGCGAATGGCCCCCGGTCCCACACTTCAATTTTTGGGGACAGAGGGTTGGCTCATTCACGCAACTAGACTCTTGACCCTTACTTTGACTTTTTTGGCTTTTGCCTTGACTCTGGGTGTTTGAGGTCTTGTCTTTTGCCTTGCCTTTTGTCTTTTGTTAACTTTAATTGTGCCTTTTCTGGCTTGTTTATTTTTGCCTTGCTTAGCTTTGGAAGGTCTTAGCTTGTTTTTGAGGGAGACCCTCATGTCAACCATTTTTTTAGCTCCAAATATGAAGAAAGAAAAGAGGTTTTATTTTATAGTATTTCTTCAAATATAAGGCATTTCATGGGTGCTCAAATGGTGTCCCATCTAGAGTTTCTAATCTATAAGCATCATGTAGAAGGACTTTAGAAATCTTGAATTGCCGCTCCCATTTTAGCTTGAACGATCCTTGTTTCGTGCCTATCACAGTCTTCATTACTAGCTCTTTTGAGCTATGGTTTTCTTCCCTTGACCTTGATGGTGTAATAGTGTTCACTCCTCTGTTTTTATATTGCGTTATTCATCTCAGCTTCGTGTCTTTTTTCATCTATCAAGTCCAAATTGGCCCTTCTTGCCTTATCGCTTCTCTGCTTGCCATACTAAGCTACTTGATGAGGTGGGACCTCAATCTTTATTGGGATGACTCCTTCAATGCCAGACTCTAGTGAGAATGGAATTTCTACCATAGACGACATGTGTGTGGTCATGTACAACCACAACACACCTGGGAGCTCTTCATGCCAGTTTTCCTTTGCTTTCTCAAGCTTTTTCTTCGGAGTATACTTGATGATCTTGTCCGCTACCTCTACCTGCCCAATTAATAAACTGAATGTTACACTATCAAACTACTATATGTTATATGCAATTGCCAATGGTACACCAAATCGCCAAATGATGGATTTACAAATGAAATCTACCATTATTTGAATTTTTGCGGTTGCAAGGGGTTCTGCCTCTGCCCATTTCATGAAGTAGTCTACTGCGATGACAGCGTGCTCGACTATTCCTTTTCCTTTTAGTAATGGCATGATATGGTTGATCCCCCATTTAGCAAAAGGGCAAGGTGCATAGACCATCGCCAGTGTCTCAGTTGGAGCTCGTTTAAGTGGAGCATATCACAGGCACTCCAAGCATTTTCTGACCAATGTAATTGTATCTTTCTTGAGGGTCGCTCAGTTACACCCTTGATTTACCAACTTATGAGTGAAGGATTGGCCTTCAATGTGATTGTCATAACTCGCCATATGGACCTCTCCCATTGCATAGTCAACGTCCTTCTCATTTAGATACTTAACATAGGCAACGAAAAGCCTCTCTGGTATAACACTCCCTCACAATGATGAAGCGTGTGGACTGGTTGCAGATCGTTCAGGCTTCATTTTGATCTTTACGGAGTACTTCATCTTGAAGATATTGTAATATTGGCCTCATCCATCTGTTTTGTTCTCCTTACTAAACATTGTAGATCGTGGCCTTATCAAGTGATGAGCTTGTACGATGAGCCACATTTACCATTTCTGTTTCATGAACTCCCAATCTTGATGTTAATTTGGCAAGGGAATCTGCTGGTATGTTTTATTTCTTGGATATATGGACAGTTTCAACATCAAAGATCACAACATAAATCTAGTTAACTCCAAGTAGGTGGCAAATAGTGGATCTTTTATCTCATATTCCCCGCTGATCTAGATGACAACAAGTTCAGAGTCATTGTTAATCTTCAAATTTAACATCCATGGAAGCATGGATCTATGGGCCAGCCATTTGGGCTTCATACTCTACTTCATTATTAGTCATAGGGAATACAAAACTGACGTACAAGCAATATAGATTTTTTTTGGGCTCATTAATACCACCTCATCCCCAAATCGGTTGGTCGTTGAGGATATATCTATATATATATATATATACATATATATATATATATATATATATATATATATATATATATATATATATATATATATATGTGTGTGTGTGTGTGTGTGTGTGTGTGTGTGTGTATGTATATATATATATGCCATTGTTAATTCTAAGCAGGCAAAAGCTCGACTATCAGGGTGAACTCGGTGATAAAATCTACTAAAGCTTGTTCTTGATCGACGTCTTGGGCTTGTAGTTGATGTAGAACTGTCCAAATCCGACTGCCCACTTCATCATTCTTCTCAACACATCGGGTTGGTCTATCACTTATCTCAGGGGGAGACTGGTTTAGGACTATGATTTTGTGCTCTAGAAAATATGGATGAAACTTGCGAGCTGAAACTACGAACGCATAGGCCAGATTCTCCATTGGGGTTTATCTCTGTTCAGTGTCATGTAGAGTGTGACTCATGTAGTACATTGGATGTTAACATGAAATTGTCCATTTAAACGAGTGTCAAGCTAATTGTCGTAGTCGACATAGCCAACTAGAAGTATAGTAGTTCACTTTGTTGTGTTTTTAGGAGAGTTAGCATCTCCATCAATGATTTCTTTAAACCTTTAAAGGCCTTTCAGCATTTCGCATTCCAATAAAACTTCATGTTTCTCTTGATAACCTCAAAAATGGTTTGCACTTATCCGTCAATTTAGATATGAACCTGTTCAGGGCGACCATCTTTCTAGTGAAGCTTTTGACATGTTTCATGCTTTCGAGTGGTTTCAGCTCTATTACGGCTCAAATTTTGTTCAGGTTGGTGTCTATGCCTCTCTCTCTTATAGTGTAGCATATGAACTTTCTGGATCAAACTCTGAAGGTTCACATTTTGGGGTTCAGCATCATTTTATAAGTTCACAATATTTTGAATATCCTAATGAGGTGCTCGACATGATTGGCCTTGCATAGATATACTTGAAGAGCATTTCATCAACATAAACCTCCATAGTTTTGTTAATCATGTTTTTGAACATCTTATTAACAAGCTATTGATACATCGCACCAACATTTCAACCCAAAGGGTAAAATTGTATAGCAATATAACCCCCTGTTTATGAAGAAGGAGATGTGTTCCTCATCATAAAGTGTTTTCATACTTAGTTGTAGCCTGAGTAGGCATACATAAATCTTATGAGGTTGTGCCTCGTGGCATCGACCACCTAGTTAATATGAGGCAGAGGATAGCTATATTTTGGGTTGGCCTTATTCAGGTAAGGAAAATTGATGCACAGTCACCACTTCTCGATTGTCTTCTTGAAAAGGAGTGGGTTTGATACTCAAATAGGATGTCTCAACTCCCAAATAAAATTATTGTCTAAGAGTTTAACAACTTCATGTTCGAGCACCTCATATCTATGTAGCCCTAAATTCCTTTACTTTTCGATGACGATTCACAAAATTTTATATATGTTGAGCTTTGACAAGTGCTTCATGCTTATTCCTTCTATATCAACATGTGTCTAGGTGAACACGTCTTATTTTCCTTTGAGGAAATTGATCAATGTGCATAGACTAGGTTCTTTGAGGTTGCGACATATGCAGAGCTGTTTGTTATAATCGGTCTCATCCATTAAAACCCAATTGAGCTCTTCAAATCGCTCGACATAAGTAGCCTTGCATTTTAGGGTCACCTTCTTGGGATTAAGCTCGTCTTTAAAGATATAGTGTTCCTTTTTAGGGCCTTACCCAAGTCCTCAGTATCGTTCAGTTTGACTCCTGTCAATTTGTCTATGTTCTCCTTTGATGGGTTGAGATCCAAACTTGTTTCTTCTTCCCATCTTCCCGGCCCTTGGTCGGTCTCTCTAATGGGGAATTAACTCGGACATTCCAATATCTCTCATTCTTCTACTTCTTCTAGTTTTCCTTCTCAACAAGCTATTTTCTCTTCCTCAAGGTTCTTCTTCACAACTATATTAATGCAGCGGGGCCTCAGCACATGTCCACACTCTTTGGCCACTATCGGGTAGGCCTCGTACATTCCTTCTCCACAATATCCTTGAAACTTAATTCAATAGTGGTATATTGAAATCACACCTTTATGAGCGTATAGGGTGGGCCTTCCAATGAGTGCATTGTACTCGTTGTGGCATCAATGAGTATTCAGGTTGTGTTTATCATTTTACTCTCAAGACTTGTACCGAATCAGTTGAAATATCTCACCATGGGTCCACCACCAATTTCTTATATTCTATCATTACATGGCTTGATATATTTCTTCCAGACATTAATCCTTTTGAAGGCATGCCAGTATATGAGACTGGAGTACGCTCTTGTATCGACCATGATCATTGCATCTTTATCCCCTGAATATGTGTCATGATGATGAGCACATCAGAATGTGTGGACGAGCTGAAGTGTGTTGGACTCGTGGAAGGAAAATAATCCACTATAGTTATTTTGCACCTTCTGGTCCTCTGCTAGATAGATCATTGTGTCCAGTATTTTTTCCTTTGATATGAGATCCTGAATTTTCTTAGTAAAACTTTTCTTTCATTCTTTAGACCGTCTCTATTAAACTTAGCTCGTGATTATAAGTGTCACGATCTCCAGGTGCCCCTGATGTCGTACTAGGGTGACACCTGCACACGGTCGCTATATCACACGTATGGGTGACCTCCATTCTTCACAAAATTTTAGAGGTTCCTGTCGTTCCAGACCATAAACATGTTTCATAGTAGGCTATGACACTATTCATTTAGATCTCTGATATGTTGGTAGATGGTGGCTACAACAATAGAGTAAACTGACCTGTATTCAGTTTGCAGCTAGACATTTCTCTCTTAGAAGGTTTTCTTGGCTTCACACATTAAGCCACCCCTTCCCTTCCCCATTTTACAGTTTTCTTGGTGCTTTATGCTAACTAAAGGAAATCATTAGTGGGGTGGCAGACTGTTCGGCCGTAATCTGAGTTATAGCTCAAGATAAGAACACCTAAAAGGTCCATTGTCTCCTCGTGTTTCACATTCACTTAAAAAATAATTTATTCTAGCAATCTGACCTTATCACAAATGATCTTTTCATATTCTAAGCATGTATCACGCTCCCCCAATATCTTATTATATCATGTGATGTAATTCTTAAGCATCTCACTAGGCTGCTGGAAGATTCAAAAAAGGGTTTGGTAAGGAGGGATTGGCTGACATAAAGTCGGTTCGAAAGGTGGTTATGAGTTTTGGCATGATTAGACCGAATCTTATGAAAGCATCTTGTACCAGTGCATCTTGCACTCATCTAATGAAGGGAAAACATCCAGAATATGCCAGCGTCATATTTATTACGCAAGTCCATAAGTTTCTAATGATGGCTCAGATGTAGGTCTATATCAAAGTCTCTAGTGCCGAGGGGAATATGAGGGATCTTCAGACTCTCCAGTAGAATCTCTGATCTAATTTTTAATAAAAGTGTGGAGTAAAATTTGCCCAGTGGGAGCTCATCAGGTTCGACAGGTATACTTGTCTTAGTTCAAGCTCCGCAGTCTTCTGCTTGAGGTATTCAAGATTGATGGAACTGTCCTTTATTAGTTGAATCATCTCACGATATCGATGAAATCAAATATCACCTTTGTGCCAAAGGGTTCGTTCGCGATTATCATATTTGGACTCATCACGGGGAAACAGTAGATCTCGTGTCATCGCGTTATGATTTTGAAGTCGGGGGATCATCTTCTGTCATTCCTGAAGACTCACCAAATGTGTACATAAATATCGTGCAAGATGCTGTCGAACCTGATTTTGAGATGAATGATGATGTGGTAGAACCGCCTAATCCGGAGGTGGAGAAGTTTAGGTGGATGACTTCAAGATACTTACCATATGAGGCAAGTATTTCTGGTCTAGTGCAGTATAGGTGGATGTATTCTTTCGAAAGATATCTTCGTAAACTTAAAAATAGTTGAGGAATAAATCAAGTGTCGAGGGCTCGATAACAAATGTTTAACTAGTTGAAGAGGCGTCAGCTTTTTGTTTGTACTACTTTGAAGATAAAGTCTCCACTAGAAGAACAAACTTGAAGCGTAATGAAGACTTCAGAATGTTGGAGACGACTTCAAAAATCATGGTGAACCCTTCTCGTCCGTAGTAGTAAAAAAATGGTTGCCAAATCAAAAGTTTGATGCGGCGAGAAAATACGTATTACTAAATTGTGATGAACTCGAGGATCTTAGCAGGTATAATTGATTATAAATAATATATTACGTATTACTTGATGTAATTGATTATAACAATATTCTACTTCGTTAAATATGCATCTTTTTCACGGAGGGCATTAAACGCCAACAACCGAACATTTCAGATGAAGAATTAAATGGAAAATTAAAAAATAAATTTCGCATTTGATTTGAAGACTACGTGAGTCAAATTTTGTAAGGTTTATTTATATACATAAATTATGTGTTTGTATTTGGATAATGTAACTTTACGTCATATGTTATTGATTCGGGATCCCTTGAATAGTGTAACCAATAATTACATTAAGAGTCTAGCGTTCGATCCATCGCGTTGTGTGACTACATTCAATGGCTGATAAATGGATACAGATTTCACATGACTGCATACCGATCAGAATGATCTATATCAAACATTGAGGTCTGTATAAAAGGATCAACTTATGGAGAAGATGAATATGAATATTACGGTCGTTTGGTTGAGATTGTCAAACTTAAATATTCGTGGTCTGTAAGCACACTCTTGTCCAAATGCGATTGGTTTAATCTGACTCCAACGGGCACAAGAGTGCACTCTCAATATAAGCTTGTTGACGATAATTATAAATGTAGATCAATAGTTACGAGCCATTCGTACTTGCGGTCCAAGCTACTCAAGTTTATTATTGCCCGTATTCGAGTTTGAGACGAGACATGGTCAACTAGTTGGCTGATTGTATGATTAAGGTGAGATCAACAATAAATTTCATAGAAGAGAGATCACCTGAGCAATCGCTTCAAGAGGATGTTGCTGAAACGCATGGTTTAATCTAATTGGAGGATGTTGATTTCCAACTTAATGATCCACTTGTCGATGATGTTGATGCTGAACTTGTCGATGCCAAATATATCGATCATATGGAAAATAAGTCTATAATCGAAAAAGAGGCAAACGACGACGATTAGTTTATAATTTATGTCGGTTAAGGTTATAATGTTATATAATTAATTAACATTTAGAAAATAATATTATGTTTTAATTTTAATAATTATTAATTGAATTTCAATGTGCTCGAGGTCGTTTAGATGAGGGGGAAGGGTACTGCTGGTCGTTCAGGATCAGGTGGTTGTTCAACATCATCTAGACCCTTAGGTTCTGGTTTTTTTGACTCCTCATTATCACAGCCAGTTGTACCGACGACCTCTGATGATTTGATCGATGATTTGGATGACGTAGATCTGGATGGACCGACTCCTCCTGAGACCGTACCGGAGAGCCCTTCTATTTATGATGACTGTTGTCGACTTTCTGGAGGCATCCTTATTTATATTGTCGGTCGTAGGTAATTATTATAATATTTAATAATTTTTATTAATAATTATATCGTTATGAATTGTAAGCAACTTCTAAGAAAAATTTATTTTAATTTATATGTTTTTAGAGTGCGGAGTAGCTCTATAGATTTACCCGCGATTCTTAAACAGATCCTTGAGGCTCGTGTGCACCCAAATGGATGGAAGATAGGCATATTTCTCAAGATCATCGTGACACGTGGTGGCCTCTGTTCCATGTATTTACATTAAATATAAACTTAGTTTATTACATTACATATGTTTACATTTGTGGAACTAATTACTTGTTTATTGTCTTAATTATGCTTTATTGTAGAGTTCATGTTATTGGGACCGGAGACGATATTTTGATGATGTTATGCGCCAAGCCTTTTAAAAAGTATCTATGTCTTATGCTTGGTCTAGCCAACTGAATAAGTGGCGACAGGCGTATGATGCTAGGGGAGAGATACCGTCAGGTGTCGGCGAGCAGACCTGGAGGACTTAGCAAGAGGCGTGGGCGAGGCCAAAGGAGGTTGAGAGGTCACGGAGGGCTAGCAGGAACCGGATGGACGAGACAGAGGGTCCTGATCCTGTGATATATATGCATAGAGGCAGGTCTCGGGGGGCGAATCGCATACGAGATAACATCTTAAGTTATATATATAAATTTAAGATTTTATAACTTAAATATATATATATATATATATATATATATATATATATATATATATATATATATATATATATAATAAAATAATAAATTAATTGTTACAACCGGAGGAGATGGGTAGGGGAACCCAGTGCGTACGAGCTTCTACTAAGTCTGCATCAGAGAGGCGACGTCTCGTTTACGGACCCCAAATCTCAGCGGATAGCTGTAAGTTTATTTAATTTCTAAACTCAAATTAATTTATATATTAACTTTTTTTTGTCATTATTATGCATGAAAACAATTAACGATTTTGTTTTATCTATCAGATGGAGGTTCAGACTACTTTGGAGAGCAAACATGCTGCATCACAGGAGTCTTGCATGTTTGTCGACCCGGACGACGTCTACCTCTCCATTGTCAGGCCCAAGAAGGATCGACAATTTGGGACGTGATCGATCGCCAATGAGTTCGATACGGGCTCCACCTCTACGTCATCCAAGCAGATCGGTCCTTGTTCGGAACAGCTGCAGACGCAGTTCAAGGCTGCAGTTCGAGGAGGCTGAGACGAGGTGTCAGAAGGCTGAGACGAGGCATCAGAAGGAGTTGCAGAGGTTGCGCGATGCACAAGAGCAGTCTCAGGATGAGTTGGAGAAGATGCGCGAGACATAGGCGCAGGCCCAGATGGATTCGAGCAGCGACTCCAGCGACAAGTTGAGGAGCGTATTAGGGTCGCGATGGGAGCACAGCCTCCTCCTCCTCCCCCTCCCGCTCATGCTGATTAAATTGATCTCAAAATATTGGATTATTTTTGTAGAATTCATTTTGAATTACTATTGTCGAATTCATTTGATTATGATTCGTATTTATATTATTTAGTTTATTTTACATTTATGTTTTTTTAAATATTTGTAAATAGGTGGATGAAAGAAACATGTTCATTATTTCAATTAATAAAAATAATATTCAAAAAAATAAAAATACATTTACCAACGGCGTTCACGTCCGTCGATAATATTAAATATTATTTTATTATTTATCTATTTAATCAATTAATTCCCGACGGGCATCATATCCGACGGTATACCGAAGGGCAATGTTCCGTCGGTAAACCTTAATTACCGACGGGCGTAATATCCGTCGGTAAATACCAAAAAAAAAAGGAATGTCGAAGCCAGCTTACCAGCGACAAATTGTCGTCAGAAAGCCGTCGAGATTTGTCGATGGGTCAAATATCCGTCTACAATTGAAATTACCGACAAAAGTTTCACCGATAGCTGTTATCCGTCGATAAGTGGTTTACCGACGGATATAGCCGTCTGCGAATCCAATTTTATTTTGTAGTGTATGGAACTTCAAACTTTGCAAAACCCAAATTTGCAGTTTTATATATATATATATATATATATATATATATATATATATATATATATATATATATATATATATATATATATATATATATATATATATATATATATATATATATATATAAACCCGCCCATACAGCCAGCGGGGGAGGATGGCACTACTGGCAAAGACCGTCTGGCGAAAACGCAGCAGGCCGCGAAGCGTGTTCTAGATCTAGAGAAGAGTCAACCTCGAGAAGAATAAGCGTGGATGCCAGTCTTGAACTCCGTGAAGGCTTTACAGAGAACTAGGCTTTTCGCTTCATTGGATAAATCGGACAATTATGCCATTCAGAAGAAGTATTCTACAGAAGAAAAGCCTGTTACGAGTAAGTGGAGAAGAAAGATCTACCTGTTCTTGGTCGCCGTCCCTGCCCCATGGTTCAAACCTTTGTGCGCAGCTCTTCCCCTGGGTCTACCCTAACCGAGCCGGATTTTAGCTCCTACCTTTCGAAGTATATATATATATATATATATATATATATATATATATATATATATATATATATATATATATATATATATATATATATATATATATATGATTGGGTTCAAATGAGAACCCCGTCATTATATGTGAACTTAGGGACTAATTTTGACCGTAGATCTAATCATTTGTGTGGACCAGATTTTTTCTGTTTTCTTAAATTCATTAAATTATAAATATGGAAGGACAAGGGGTTTTATGTAATCTTACAAAGGCTCCTAATCATATTAAATGCCAAACCAATTCTGCCATCAGACCCGTCTCTACCCGTCTATTCCCAAAACCCCTCGTACCTTTCCCAAATCACAACCCTAGAAACCAGAAATCCCAAACTCGGCGAGGCAGTCCACCCCCTCCGCCGCACACTCCTCGATTCCTCCAATTGCTGCCACCGCTCCCCTCTCCCTCGCCCGCCTCCTATCCTTGCCTCACGCACCATCTCCGGCTCCTTCCCGTACCTCCAGTTCGACATACACCCCTTCGACGCCGCCGGCCCCGCCGGCCCTGATATCGACCTCCATCCGCGCCGCCCTGGACTGCCCCCTCAACTACGCCCGCAACTACCTCGCCGATCTCCTCCCGGCGTGCGTCAGGAAGATCGTCTACCTCGACTCCGACCTCGTGCTCGTCGACGACATCGCCAAACTCGCCGCCACGCCGTTGGTGGACGGCGCCGTCCTGGCCGCGCCGGAGTACTGCAATGCTAACTTCACCTCCTACTTCACGCCGACGTTCTGGTCGAACCCTTCCCTCTCCCTGACCTTCGCGAACAGGAGACCGTGCTACTTCACCACAGATGGCTGGACTTACAGATCCAGCGGCCTTCTTCCCTTTTTTTTCTTTTTTTCTTTTTGTTTTAGCTGCGCCATATTATATTGTAATGTCCCCTTGTATGCAGCCGCGGAGGTGGTGGTGATGCGTCCGCGGATCGGGGTTGATTCGGCCGCGGGTTCGACAAACAGCGGCAGTGGGAGGTCGTTGGGTGGTGGTGATTTGGGTTGTCGGGGTTGATTCAGACGGCTGCGGTGGTTGATTCGGACGGTTGTGGTTGGTTGTGAGATTGGCGGTTGGGGGTTTAGATACTTGGTTTGCCGGTTGTCCCTCGACGACTCTGGATTTTTGTCGATTCGACGGGGGTTGTTGGGTCGGATTTCGGACGGCTTAAACCATAGAATCCTCTCCAATCGAAAAAAACAGTGATAGTATAGTAAAAAAGCGCTGCAATAATATTAAAAAAGTATTGCTACGTTATTATAAAATAACTAAAATATAGTAAAAATCCAAATTCTTACTCGTAAATAACAGTGCTTTTTTCTACAATAATGTAGTGCTAAAATTAATCACATGCGATGCTTTTAATATTCAGATTTTTAAATTTAATTACATTTATTTATTTTTATATTTTTAAACATGCAATATGTATCTTAAATCGTAGATCTTGAGAATGTGATTAATTTGATATATATTTTATAAAACGAATAAAAATTGAGAAAGTTATGGTTTGTTGAAGATTTGTATTTTATTTTGAATTTTGATTTGCCTACGTTATAAACGAAATTTGTGATGCTTTTTTGTATACATTCGTAGTGCTTTTCTTTTTTTTACTCGTGTGCTTTCTAAAGAGCAATGCAGTGCTCTTTCGAAATGTTGATATATGTCCAAAATACCCTTTTTATTAAATTAATGCAATATTTTATATAATTACCCTACTGACATGCCATGTTCTCAACCATTAATATTATCAAATCTAATGATCAAGATAAGTTCTTAGGTTCACATATATTGATAGGGTTTCATTTGAACCCAACCCTATATGTGTGCGTGCGCAAGCGCGCGCGCGCGCGCGTGCGTGCGCAAGCGCCCCATATTTGGGAGTGTACTTTAGAGCAGCAAATTTGATTCTCCCCTTTCTTATTTGCAAATTAAATCTTTATATTCTATAATATTACAAAGTGACAAAAAATTAAATTACAAAACTTAATCTACCTTTTATTTTAATTTGCAAACTACATCTTTTCTTAATTCTTTTGTGTTATTTATATACCTAAATTATTTTTATAATATGTTTTAGGAGAATAAACTAATTTATAGTCTTAAAAATTAAATAACAACATTGACAAAAAATCAATTAAAACTTTTCTACTCATGTAGTATTTTTTTTTAAATAAATATTTAATTTGGTAACTTTTATATTTATTTCTTATGAAATTATTATTTACTAATTATGTTTATTAGAATCATCGTGATTAAGAAAAATTGTAAAATTAATAAATACAGATATTATTGAAAAAATATAAGAGGTGATGTGTAAAGAATATAGTTGAAATATTATTTTGAGTTTAAAAATAAATTTATTGATGAGAGATGAATTACTATTTTATATAATAATTAATGTATTTTGAATTTGATAATAAGTATTCAACTAAATATGACATTATAACAATGAATATTCATTATTTAGTATGAGAAGATAGAACAACCCTTAAAAATTGTATTCGATTAAGTTCACGTGTCACTTCATACCCACAAATATCACGTCTTCAAATATCCATCTACGCCCATCAAATATCTCTTCAACCAAATTTTTGTGGACCCCATTAGTTTTTATCTACTCGAAAACTGAGTCATGTTTAGCAGCGATCAATGAAAAATAATAGGGAAAAGAGAAAAGAAAAAGAAAGATATATCTGTGAGAAATATATAATATCAACTGTACACATAAGTCCAGAAATATGGAATGGAACAAGTATCACGATTCAAGGGATATGATACGAGAAACTTCTCTAGAAAAATCCCCCCTGGACAAATATCGTATCATTACAAATTAAGAAAAATAATCGGTATCAGATGTATATATCAAATAATTATTTTAAAAAAATTAAAAGAATGAAATAATAAAGAGAGAGTTAAATTAATAAAATAATATTAAGTTTTTATTAGAAAAATACAAAATTTATAATAATAATTATCTTTTAAAATTATAAATGTAACATATAAAATGAGATATAAAAACACCTAAAATGCGGCCAATATATCATTACGTGAGAGAGTATTTCTTCAAGAGCTAGGACATTATTTGAAATTCTGAGAAAATGATAATTAGACTCCTAAAATTTAACTAAATGTGGAAGTTTTGTCTTGAGCTAAAAATAGCCAAATTATGAGTGGGAGGTTTGCGTGTGGACAACAACCATGCGCAATAAACAAGAGATGCTATGAGACAAAAAGATAAATAAATATAATTACTAAGTGAAATATATTCACAAATTTCAGAGTAAAAAAGAAAATTGCAATTTGCAATGGCACGGAGAAAGAGTTGTGAAAGTAGGTGTAGAGAGGAAGCTAAAAATAATAAGGTAATGATGAAAGAATCGGGTTCTGTGTCTGAATTAAAATCAGACTTTTGTTTCTCGTTTAAAGCGCTTTTTTAAATGTATTACTACTATATTTTGTCTTGCTTTGACTAGTGTGATTAATTATTTTGAAAACCGAAGAGTGACATTGTAGTAAAAATGTGTAACAGGACAGGGTTTGCTCAGTTGACTGGAAACAAAGAGGCAGTGTTGATGAGTCATCAAGTCATAGCCTAGGAAATGAAAAAAATTAAAGTGTAAATAGGTTAGTTTCAGGTTTTCTTAGATTAACTTAGGATTTGAATCACAAACAAAATTTAGATTTGGAGTCAGATGTTGGTGGTATGTGAGTGCATGCAAAATACACTTTATATATAGCTCTGATTACCTCACCCCAGCAAAACCCAACCAAAGTGTGTGTGCGCGCTGTAGTAGGGTTTGAGAAAAAGAGAGAGAAATGGTGTTGAGGGGAATGTTGGCTGGCTCGAAGCTGTTTTCAGAGATGAGTAATATATTCGGAAACTAACATCAAAATTGCTTCGGACCAGGCTTCATTCCCCTCAAAACTACATCAACTCAACACATGAGAATGGTAAAGCTGAAATATTTATTAATTAATATTGTTATTTCTGGGGAAAAATGAGAAACATCATTTGAGAAGATGATTTTCATTTCTGGATGCCAGCTTCACAAACCCACCTCTTCCTTCCAATTTTTATTATCAACATGTGACGGTATGAGAAAATAATGGTTCCTCTTTTTTTTTTTTTTTTTTTTATTGTATATATATTAAATGTTAGTATTCAGTTTTTTCAACATAGAAAAAAGAAATTCATTGTTCTTGTCAGCTGGAGCTAGATTGCCTACAAGATCGGGTGAACGTGTTGGATGCTTACAATCTATACCTAAGATTTTCTTGGCCTTTGTGTACAAATACTACAAATATAATTTTGGACTATATGTAAGGTTGTTTTCTTTTCTTTTAAATCTTTTGTAACGTAAATAAATCACACCACACTCAACTCCATAGCATTTAATGCAGACATCTTTCACAAAAGTGTCAAAATATATATATATATATATATATATATATATATATATATTAATTTCATTTCAGCATCGAATCATGACCTTCTTCCAAGAAACAGTGTAAAGATGCCACAAACCCATATTTTATTATGTCTGTTTCTGTAATATACTAATTTTGTGCTAGAAAAAAATGACATTTCTTCAAGGGCTAACTAACGTTTGTGAGATGGGGTTATTTTGTTTCTACTAGAGCTGAATAATATGTTTTTCAATGAAATGTGAGCTAATTAACGTGTTTGCTTTCTTTACACACTTTCCCCTAGAAAGGATGTCAACTTTTAACAAGAAAAGAAAGTGGGCTTCTTGAAACTTGGATCCTGCTTCATTTTCTTTAGCTAGTTTTAATCATATATATATTTACATAGCGCGGAGAACACGTTGTAGAGAGAGGGATAGCAAGCAACTGTTTCTTAAACAGATTGAAAGTTCCAATAAGTCTTATAATTATTCCTATTCTATATAAGAAAAGTCGAGTTAAAACAAATTAAGAAATGAGAAAACAAAAACTGGCACATGGATTGGTTTTGAAAAGCCAGCATATCAGTTATTTTTGAGAGAGGTTATGAAGAAAACTTACATGTTATCTTGGGAAATGGACTCACTTGGTTTCATGCCAAGTCTGTCACACATGTGTAATTTATTTATTTATTATTATTATTATATCCATACGTCCGTGTTAATTTGTTACCATGGGCATGATAAAATAGTAAGAATGAAATTAAATGTGCTCATTTTTGAATATGAATTCGTTTATTAATAAGTATTTATAATGAATACCATTCTAATTGATCAATAATATTTGAAAGAAAATGACTACTGTAAAATTTGAAGGTCCATGATTTTGAAAATAAATCTCAGTTTTATGATGTTGTTAATCAATATTACCAATATCAGTTAACAACATCAATCAGAGTAAATTAAATTTATGCAGCGGAAATAAAATACGAGAACACGATTAAACAAATTCAGTTCACAAGTAAAAGTAGTTGTGAACTTGGGTGTACAAACCCGAAAACTATATTACTTTCTTTTCAGTTCAATACGAAAATATAAAGCAATATATGAAAACTAAATATCAAGAAACTTGATACTAAATACTTGTTGCCGGAATGACAAGATTTTCTCCGTTGGTCACGCAACTTCGAAGAGCTTGTCTATCTCGATTATTGGCTCCAAGTAGCTTTCTCGTGTTCTTCCTTCTTGCTATGCCGTGCATCCTTGCTTGATGTCTTTGCGTCGATCTTCTTATGATAATCCGTGCGTCAAAAAATCGATGTTCCAAATTTTAGGATTCTTTGTCTTAAATAGACAAATATGGAATCCTAAACTTGGTAAATTCCTAAAACTAAATCCTAAACACAATCTAGGAACAATTAAAGTCTTATACACAAACTAGGAAATATAATATTCTCCTAAATCTAGTTTCCTAACTTACTTTGAGCCCAAGAAAGGCAAATAACAAAATATGAATTATTGCCAACAATAAATTCCTCAACAATCTCCCCCTTTTGCCTTTTTTGACAAAACACTATGACGCAAACACAAATGAAAAATGAAAATACTTAAAATTCAAACTCCCCCTAAACAAAACACACGATGTTGACAACACGGTCAATCAACATCGCTAAACAACATTGTTCAAAACACAGCACCTCAAACAAAATAGATCAGAGCAAACATATTCATTTATGAAGGAACTAACTTCGGACCCTCTTCGAACGTCGAGGGGGATGTCGAAGTTCCTTCACCCCTATCCTTCCTCTTCTTCTTTTGCTGCATCTTCATCATTCTTCTCAAAGCCTTGTTGCGCACCCGAATTCGCTTTCTCCTTTTCTCTTGAGCAAGACTCGCTAAGGCTTCGGCGGCAGCAGTATCCTCATTCTCATTCTCGGCAACATCAGCAATGTCTCCCCTTATGTCCGCGTCAACTTCAACTTCTCCCCCTTTTTGACCAGAAAGGGAAAGGGCCTCCACCAAAGAGCGACGAAGCGCCTGAAGCTTAGCAATCTGCTGATCAATGAAAGCAACATGCGCACGCAAGAGCTGCGCAGAAATACGGACCATGTTGGGATCATCCCTCCCAACATCACTGTCAACATCAGCTTGGACTGGAGCCTGCCAAGGCAAATCAACCACCCTAGCACCAGTAGTATGCTGGCCCCGAAAAGCAAACCAATCCGCATCACCAGTGATCACATCATCTGGGTGAAGCGTCAACCCTTGGTTCTTCAATAATCTGAAAATAAGAGAGGGAAAACACAACGAGGCGGCAGACCTTGATGTGGCAAACTTAGTAACAATATCAAAAATATGTTGCCCAAAACTAAACTTAATACCCTACCCAAGCCTAAACAAGAACTGAGCCTGAGGCCGAGTAACACACGTAGTGTTCTTGGAAGGAATTCAGTTGCAAAGAGCGACCTTGTGCATGATGGAATAAAGGGAAGAGAGCCTAGTGCTCGGTAATTGTTCAAACCAAGAATGCACCATTCCACCAGAAAGAAAAGACACGACCTCATCCATATCATCCACAGAAGACACATCCCGACAAGGTTCAGTACCAAATAACTCATCAATCAAGTCAGGAGTGAAAACAAAGATTCTACCATGCACAAAAACTTTTCCATAGTTCACAGAGCTCAAATCAACAATCGAGGGCAGCATATTGGCATAGAACTCAAGAACTATATCTCTAATAAATGGGACAGCAGTAGAAACTGTGGAATACATACCGTGAAACTGGAGGTAGGCTATCAGGTTATGGCGTTCAAACAATTCAACCGGCACTCTCCTTTCAGCAATCATGTGACGAGTTTGATAAGTACCAAACAAGTCAGCAGCTTCAGCGGACAAAAACTTCTCTGAAAACGGCACCATGTCTTCAATCTCAGGTGTCGAAGCAGTAGTTTCGAAGGAGGACCTGGAGTGAGCCGATGCATTAGAAGACGGCGGTGAGGGAGCAGGAGTGGTTTTCGAAATAGAAGCAGTGCGGGAGGACGAAACAGACTGCGAGCGACGCGATGTTGATAAAGGAGTCCCAACATGACTAGCAACATCGTCCTTTGCAGCAGCCTTCTTTTTCTTCTTGTCCTTTTTGCAAGCAGCAAGAACGTCTTTCAAGGGTACATCAAACTATGAATCAGGGGAATACTCAAAAAGACCTGTATCAAACTCAGGAGTAGCAGAACGAACTGGAGATGGCGGGGGATCAGTGGCAGGCTGCTTAGAACTTGTAACTTCGCCGGTGATAAAATCCAGCACAGTATACGGTGGCAAAGAGTATTCAGTAGCAGTTGATCCAGGGGAAACTTTGACCTTTGCCAGGCTGGGAGAGACACTGTCTTTCGTCAGACTAGGTCTCCGATCGGTTTTACTCACAAGTTGTTTCCGCCGAGTAAACCTCTTTTTCTCCGGCAAACTGGGGGCAGAAGCAGACAGCGGCACAACTCCGACAATTGGAGCAGTAGGAACAAAATCATGATCATCTGGGTCAGACTCCACATCAACATCTTCCCTGAGATTTATATGCTCGATAGGCACGTGGCGACGTGGCCCTGCCTTGCTTTTTGGAACCGCGGGCGGCACAACGCCGAGCGGTATATTGCGCAATCGCCTGGAGCGCTTCAAGGTTGGGTCTCCTACCCGTCCAAAGGTTGCATCCACAAACGCCAGGTCTGGAGGGTTGTCCACGTCGATCTCGTCCCAGGGTTGTCCTGGGAGCACTTGAGCTTTCGGCGTGGCGTCGACCGGTGATGGAACAGGCACGGCAGCGAGAGACTCGGGGGCAGGCGATTGAGGTGGCGATGTTGATAGTGGTGGGTTTGACGAACTACCACCACCAATTTCCTCACGAATGTCTAAGCCACCAATTCGCGGATATGGTAGCGGAACCTGTTCACCGGAGCGGCGAACCTCCTCAGGCAAATCTGGAACAGATGGTGGTGAAGAGCCTGTCATCCTGTAAAAGCTCACAAACACACACAACCAAGAACAGAAAATCGAGAGAATTTGAGAGAGAATAGGATTAGTGAGAGTTCAATTCGAAGAAGGATTCTGGAATAGTGAACAAAAGGTAAAAAGATTCTGGTATATATCCTCCCAAGAAAATGACCGTTGAAGGAGAGAGAATGAGAAATATAAGGAAAAAATCCCTTATTTGGTGCACCTATCGATTTCGTGCTTTATAAAATACGATTTTTATTTCCTTCAAAGCACACACCACTCCTCCTGAATTTAGGCTACACTAACAAGCCCATCATCTTTATCCACTATCTTTTAAAAAAAAATTAAAATTGCACAATTCGAACTACAAAATTGGCCGAAAAACAGAGCTGATTTTCAATGAACCATCAACACAGTTTTACCTATCTAGTGCAATGTTAACTTTCACTCACCAAATTCACCTTGATATTACCTGTCCATCCGTCTGATTTCAACTCCACTGAAAGACTTAGTTAGCTCAATTCAAAACAAAATTAAGAGTTTTCAAGATAGACACAAACACAAGAAACAAAACGCACAGCAAGATAGCATCTTCACAAAGTATGAATGTCCTATTTGGATGCCTAAAATATATGACCTAAAAGGTTAAAAACAGAACACATTATGATTTCAGTGACTTGATCCAATGTTGCTTTTCATTACTAACAACATTATAAACCAACATTGCCTTATATGAAGTCAATGGAAACTTACCCCTTAACCCAAGTTAATGACTACGTCAAGATCTCTCAAGAAGGTGAATTTTAAAGATTGGAGCTTTTTAAGTACAGATTTTCTTCATCCTTGAAGGGATTTAAATCTTTTAATCTTCAGTCATTGCTGTTAAACACCTCTTATTTTTGGACCTGGGAGAAAAACCAGTTTCTGCTGGCAAGTCCCATAATCACCTAATTTTGAAGAGGTTGGTTCTTTTTGTCATTACTTTTATTGCAAAAAAGAACCTTATTGCACTTTCAATCAGACCCAATGCATTAGAATAATGTATGAAAATAAAGAGAAAAATGCATGCAAAATTATACAGATGTTGTGACTGATGTTGATAAGTAGTGTCACAACATCACAAACCAACATTGGTTAGACAATGCACATACCGAGATCTCTTCTCAAACGAGAGAATGTCTCGTAATCTAATGTCTTCGTGAAGATGTCAGCCAGCTGATTATCAGTCCCAATATGTTCAAGGCTAACAATCTTCCTCTCAACTAAGTCTCGAATGAAGTGGTACCTTATGTCAATGTGTTTTATTCGAGAATGCTGGACTGGATTTTTGGAGATGTCAATGGCACTGGAATTGTCACACAACACCGTCAAGATACTACTGTGCAGACCGTAGTCTTCAATCATTTGGTTCATCCACAGTAATTGTGTGCACGCACTTCCAGCTGCAATGTACTCGGCTTCAGCTGTAGAAAGAGAAATACAATTTTGCTTTTTGTTGTACCAAGAGATTAGATTATTACCCAGAAAAAAACATCCCCCAGTAGTACTTTTTCTATCTACAACATCCCCAGCCCAGTCAGAATCGGTGTACCCTACAAGTTCAGTACCCGTATCTTTTGTGTACCACACACCTAACTCAGTTGTACCAGTAATGTACCTAATAATTCTTTTAACGGCTTTTAAGTGTGATTCTTTTGGATTAGATTTATATCTTGCACATAAGCACAAACTATACATAAATCAGGTCTACTTGTTGTCAAATACAACAAACTCCCTATCATACTTCTAAACATGGTGTTATCAACACCCTTACCAACATCGTCCCTAGACAGTTTCACATTTTTGCCCAGTGGTGTTTTCTTAACAGTTTCACCCTCTAACCCAAACTTTTTTACTAAGTTCTTTGCATATTTAGTCTGGGAAAGGAAAATACCATCATCAAGCTGTTTTATTTGTAAACCAAGAAAGTATGAGAGGTTACCTTCCATGCTCATTTCGAATGCATCTGACATTCGAGTCACAAAGTCTTTGACCATCTGCTCGTTAGTGGATCCAAAAATAATATCGTCTACATAAATTTGGACGATTAAGATGTGCTTATTGGATTTAAGAAGGAACAAAGTTTTATCAACCTCCCCTCGTCTAAAGTTTAAATAAAGCAAATGTTGAGTTAGCCTCTCATACCAAGCTCTAAGAGCTTGTTTTAAACCATAAAGCTCCTTTTTCAATTTTAAAACAAAACTTGGTTTTTGAAGATCTACAAATCCCTTAGGCTGCTCAACATACACTTCTTCACTTAAGACTCAATTTAAGAAAGCACTCTTAATGTCCATTTGATGTAACGAGATTTTCATAACACACGCAACAGAAATTAAAAGTCTTACCGACTCAATGCGAGCAACCGGGGCAAAAGTCTCATCAAAATCAATACTCTCAATTTGTGTATACCCCTGTGCAACAAGTCGAGCTTTATTTCTTACAATGTTGCCTGCTTCATCGGTCTTGTTCTTGAAAATCCACTTGGTCCCCGTCACGTGAATATTTTCTGGGCGTGGAACAAGATCCCACATCATTCTTGGCGAACTGGTCCAGCTCCTCTTGCATAGCACGAATCCAGAATTCATCCTTGAGTGCATCCTCCACTCGCTTGGGCTCTATTTTAGAAAGGTACAAAGACTCACGAATCTTAGAACAATTTGTAGACAAACACACATACCTGACCATTTCCTTTAAATTTATTTGTCTTCGCCTTGTACTCCTTTCAACCATATCACCAATGATTTGGCCCACAGGGTGGTTCTTCTAGATTCTGGATGGAATATCCCTCTGATGAAGATCAATGAGATTTGCTGAATCTTCTTCTTCGGAATCAGAGCCAGATTCTGCAACTTGGCTTGATGTTGGTACTGATGTTGAGATCCCCTTGTCAACATTGTTATCAACATCACTTAAGTCTCTGATTTCTGCACCTGCATCCTTGTTTTCAATTCCTGCACCAACAACTGGAGGAGGAGTAACATGTTCTTGAGGATTTTGATCATAAACCAGATCATTATCCTCAGTAGGTTTGACTCTACTCGTTAGATCATCAAACTTGACATTTACAGACTCAAACATGCTCCGTGTTCTAAGGTTGAACAACCTATATGCATGGCTATTTTGGGAATAACCCATGAAAATGCACTTATCACTCTTTGAGTCTAGTTTAGCTAGGTGATTTCTGTCATTGAGCACGTAACAGATACACCCAAACAAATGAAAATAGCTCAAGTTCGGTTTCTTTCCTATCAACAATTCATAGGGTGTTGCTAAAGAACCTGGTCTAAAGTAAGCCATATTTATAATGTGACAAGCAGTATTCATGGCCTCAGCCCAAAAACGTTTAGCAATACCATTTGAGATGAGCATAGTCCTAGTCATCTCGGCAAGAGACCTATTCTTACGTTCAGCTATGCCATTTTGTTGAGGGGTAATTGGTGAAAAAATTCATGAGTGATACCCTCCGACGTGCAGTATTTTGAAAAGGATGCGTTTTCAAATTCTTTTCCATGATCAGTTCTAATTCTACCAATATTCACATTAAACCTCACACACAACTTCTTTGCAAGTTTCTTGAAGGCCTCAAAAGTTTCAGATTTTTCTTTTAAAAATTCTACCCAAGTAAATTTAGAAAAATCATCAACTATAACTAAAAATACCTCTTTCCTCCAAGACTCTCAACCTCAAGTGGACCCATGAGATCCATGTGGAGAAGATCAAAACAAGATGATGTTGTGAGACTTTGTCTAACTGGATGTGGAGCTCGGACTTGCTTACCTTTTTGGCATGCATCACAAACGGGAATGATCTTGGTGTTGAGCTTAGGTAAACCACTTACAGCTTCTTCTTTGACCAGCCTTTCCATCATCTTGTAATTAGCATGCCCAAGCTTTTGATGCCATAGCTCCGCATCACTTAGTTGAGATAACCTTCAAAAAGTATCACTTTGAATTTGGTAGCAATTATCTGAAGTTCTCTTACCAGTGAGGATACAAGTTCCGTTTTCTTCATAAACTTCACACTTTTCACGATTGAATTTGACGCTAAAACCTCCATCGCACAGTTGACTTATGCTAATCAAATTTACAGTAAGTCCTTCTACAAGCAGCACATTCTCCAATGTTACGACGCCTGGAACATGAAGAGTTCCTTCACCAACGATTTGGCCATTAGCACCTCCTCCATACTTCACTTTTCCACCACGAAACCTAACTATGTTGGAAATAAGTTCTTCTGAGCCTGTCATATGCTTCGAGCATCCACTATCAAAATACCAGGCTCCAGGAACATGAGATTTCACGGAGGTATGGATCATGTTGCACTTGACGCTGTTTTTCTTGACCCACACTTGTTTGAACTTGATGTTGGGATTGATGTTGGTAGCACGGTTACCAACATTGGTTTTATCTGCCACACTAGTTCTCTGAAAATGTCTTTCTCGCCAATGATCTTCCAGCAAAAAAGGCCTAATGTGCCCTGGTTCTTCACAGTGATGACACACAAACTGTCTTCTCCTCTTCTTGTGGCACTTGGAAGTTTTCTTCTCTTGATTTGACACTTCCGTAGACTGACTTGCCTTATAACCAATTCCATGTTTTGAGGCCTCTGGAAAGATGATCTCCAAGATTTCATCCAGCTTCGCCTTTCCTTTGTTCATCTTTGTAATGGTTCCTTGAACCTTAGTCAGTTCAGTCTTCATCTTTTCTAGCTCGGCGTCCTTCTTGGTGAGAGAGGTTTCCAAACGGACAATAATGTCAAGCTGATCTTCCTTTTCCTTGGTCAGCTTTTCTACTTCTTTCTGGAGATCTTTGACCTTGAGTACTTGATTACTCCAACTGACAAACAGTTTTTTGTGATCAATGCTCAGCTGCTCATATTCTTCATAGTAATCAGTGGTCTCGGCATTCGGGCACATGATGTTGTCTGCAAGCAACCTAACATGGACATCATCGTCCCAAACAACATGAGTAAATAAGGCTGGGAGCGAATCAGTTGACTCGAGATGGCTGAAATCTTCAGTAAACTCAGTAGCAACCATGTTTTTCTTTATGAGAGTGTTAGGACACTCATTCTTATAGTGACCCCAACCTTTGCATTCATGGCATTGGATCTCACTAAGAGATTTCATAGAACTAGACACAATGGGAATCGAAGTCGTGGACTGAGATCTGGGAAGAACACGTCCAGTGAATTTTGGTGTAGATGTTTGTGGCCTATTCCTTGTATTTGATCCTGCAGGGTTGTTCTTCTTCTTTAAGAAATTATTAAAACGTTGAGTAACAAAGGCCAGCTCATCTTCTTCGAGTGTAGTTGACTCCATCTTTTTAAGAATTCCATTGAGATCAAACTCCTCATCATCTTCATCCTTAACTACAATTGTGTCAGTTGAAAGAGCCATATTCTTTTCTTTTGAAATAGAACCAACATGCTCCATCTCATACTGCTTCAGGTTTCCAACTAAGGTGTTGAATTCGATGTTATCAACATCCTTAGATTCTTCAATGGCCACCACCTTCATGCTAAACTTTTTCATGATGGATCTCAGCAGCTTACCTACAAGACGAGAGTTAGTAATTGACTCACCAAGTTCCCTGCATTCTTCAGTGATTTCAGAAAGTCTCAAGGAATAGACCATGATTGATTCTTTTTCATCCATTCTCATCGCCTCGAAGGTAGACATCAGCATCCTTAGTCTTGATTTCTTCACGCTCTCAGTTCCTTCACACACCCTTTAGAGTGTGTCCCATGCATCCTTTGCTGACTCACAATTCTTGATGATCCGGTAATAGCTTGCATCTACATAGCCACACAAGATGTTGATGCATTTTGAAATCCAGTTCGCAGCAGCTGCTTCATCAGCAGTCCAATCTATCTCCTTTTTGGGAATGGTGTCGCCCTCGCCATCCGTAACACGTGGTTTTTCCCATCCAAGGAGAACGGTCTTCTAAACACGTTCGTCAACGCTTTTCAAGTACCATCTCATTCTCTTTTTCCAGAGAGAATAATTCTCACCATTAAGGACTGGAAGCCTCAGATTGCCTTGAAAATCCATAGCACCTAAAAATAAGGATCAGTACTTAAAAGGTTAAGTAACCCGCTCTAGATGCCAATTGTAAAATTTGAAGGTCTAAGGTTTTGAAAATAAGTCTCAGTTTTATGATGTTGTTAATCAATGTTACCAACATCAGTTAACAACATCAACCAGCGTAAATTAAATTTATGCAGCAGAAATAAAATACGAGAACACGATTAAACAAATTCAATTCACAAGTAAAAGTACTTGTGAATTTGGGTGTACAAACCCGAAAACTATATTACTTTCTTTTCAGTTCAATACGAAAATATAAAGCAATATATGAAAACTAAATATCAAGAAACTTGATACTAAATACTTGTTGTCGGAATGGCAAGATCTTCTCCGTTGGCCACGCAACTTCGAAGAGCTTGTCTATCTCGATTATTGGCTCCAAGTAGCTTTCTCGTGTTCTTCCTTCTTGCTATGTCGTGCGTCCTTGCTTGATGTCTTTGCGTCGATCTTCTTGTGATAATTCGTGCGTCAAAAAATCGATGTTCCAAGCTTTAGGATTCTTTGTCTTAAATAGACAAATATGGAATCCTAAACTTGGTAAATTCCTAAAACTAAATCCTAAACACAATCTAGGAATAATTAAAGTCTTATACACAAACTAGGAAACATAATATTCTCCTAAATCTAGTTTCCTAACTTACTTTGTGCCCAAGAAAGGCAAATAACAAAATAAGAATTATTGCCAAGAATAAATTTCTCAACAACTACTGTTTTGACACTATAATGCACGTACTTGTTTTTTTGTCCCAAGCAACATTTTTAATTAATTAAGGGGATAGCGGATGTTTTAACATATTTCTTAATCTGACAACACTTATTAAGTAAACTGGATGTGTATATTATCTTCATACTAAGAAAGATTTATCAATATAAACAATTTTTTTCAGATACTAAGTCGTATTCTGGCAGTAATATTGAAAACAATATTAACAAATGTACTTTTAATACCCTCCTGCGGGTAGCACATTTCTCAATTGATATTTTCTTCATTGGATATTTTATTCATTTCTTTGATTCTTTCTTCACATTAAGTGTTAATTACAGAAGACAAGTAAATAGGGCTACAAATGAGCCGAACTTAGCTCTAGAGAATTTGAATTTAACTCGTTTATTATTGAGACGAACTCAAACTTCTTTTAGCGAACTTATCAATAGCTCAACAAATATTAATTATAAATTAAATTAATATTTGTTGAAGAAAAAACATAATTAGTGTACATTTGTCAATAAGTAACTGATAAATGACAATTTAAATATTTATTTTTATATATTATAAAAACATGTATTTGATAGCTTATATAAAGGGAGTCTTTGATGAATAAGAAAACCCTAATTCTACCGTCTCTTTTGTGTCTTCTTCTTTTCTAATTTTCCTTTTACACATTATCTGCACGAAACTCTAACTTATGAGAGTGATCGACAAATACGCCTCCACAACCAAAGCAACAATTACATAATTTTCGTAGGTTGAGAATCTAACTACGCTGTAAGTTTGAAAAATTGTTTTCTCACGTTTCAACCGTTGGATCGCGTTACAATTTTTACAGCACCTTCTAGATCTTTTGAATTATATTTTGAACGGTTGAGGTTGGTTTCTGAGTTAAAAGAAAATATATATATAAATTTTCGAACAAAGCAGATTTTATATTTGAAATTTTCTGTGTAGCGTTTTTTAAAATAAGATTTCGAAAGATCGAACCGTTGGATCAAGTCAAAGACTGGATATATTATTTCATACATATGAAAGTATATGTGAAGATCTGAATTAGAAGTTTGTAAAATCTGATTAGTTTTGAGTAGAGTTGATCCTGTTTCCTGAAATTGTCCGCCCAAATTTTGTTAAAATTAAATTACACACAATTTAACCGTTGGATGAATCTGAATTTCAGATATAATGTTCAAACGACATAGTGGTTAAATATGTACAGTGGAGATCAGGTTTGAAGGTCTATGTCATCAAAAACATATCGCGGACAAACCTATGCCTCAAGAAAAGAACTGTATCTTTCCTCCAAGGTAATTCGAATTACTCTATTATTTATTAAATACAAATAATAAATATTTATTTATATGTATATATAGCATAGTATGTATTATTGTGCATTCTTATATAAAGCATGTATATGTATATATGTTACCTATGATTATATGCATGTGATGTTATGTACAATATTGATAAATATAGAATTTTTGTAATATTTTAATGATATTCATAAAGTACATATTATATTATTATTTATATTCATGGATGATTTCTCATTTAGAAATTGTACATAAATTTATTTACATTAGATTAGAGATTGATCATGATTTTGTCAATATATTTAGTTAATCATGAATTTCGATAAATTGATAGTTTCATGTATGTTGGTAATTCTCTTAATACTGAAATTTTATATGCTATTTTCAATATATGTATCACTGATTGTACATTTGCATATTTTCATGATAATGAAAGTTCATAACGATAAAGAATTGTATAAATAAGTCTTGTGACAAAGTATATTCACATATATCAAAGAAAGAGTATGACATATATTATTCAAATTCATTATCTAAAAAAATTGATTAAACTAACTCAATCTAAATTCAAAATAATATACCCAAAAGAAATTGAGTACTATTATCAGTCGTTTGATGTGAAAACTAGTGTAACTATAAATCCACAATACTATCATACACCAACCCCCAACTGACAAAAAATCGTGAAACTAAGTCAATGTCAGTTCTCTAATGAATTTTAGAATTCATATTGACCCCAAATCTTATATTGGAAGTATATGTAGTTACATGAGAATTTTATGAAACACTACTTCCAAGACTAAAAATTTAGTGAAAAGAAATTTGTTTGCATGCTAAAAAAGGTCAAAGACTTTGATATGTTACGACTAAAAACATGTATTACCATATGTGAAAAAGGAAAGTCACTTTAAATGACAATAAGTAATAGAGGGATATGATCTCACCCTATTTTTTTTCACTTGAGCAAACATATTGATGCACTTGTATAATATTAATTATGATAGTAAGTCATTGAGAGATATGACATTTCTCTTCATAATACCAATGTTAGACCTCCGGATAAAGAAACTTCTTGAGGCTAACCAGAATCGATATGAATAGTGAAAATAACCTCAAAGTAAAGGGGAAGAGATATGTTAATCCCTACCTATGTGGGAAGAATGAAACACAAGGTTATACATGTAAGAGTGTATGATATTTATTGATCGTGATAGAAGTCATGGAGTTTCTCACAATAACCTTGCTTAGTCAATGAATATCATCTATTTTGATTGATGAAAGTATAACCAATCATTCATATTAGACTATTGTATTTGGTCTTAAAACTTATTTTGAGTTAGATTTATGTGATGTGGCCTGATTTAAATTAAGTATTATTTTTGGCTTGTTGGTAAATTTTGCATTTCATTCTGAAGCATTGAATATAATTGAGTTTATTTACCACACATTCATATGAAAGGTTCAGAAGTAAACTATTAGATATAATGTAACATATCTAGCAAATAATGTAAAATATTAGAATGAAAAGTATTTCGTTCAAATATCTCTTAAGAATGTGAGAATTTGTCGAGGAATAGACAATTATTCACTAAATTGATACTTATATGTGACAAAGTCTTGATGCCTAGTGGCACATTGTTTAAAGTCATAAAAGCTCAGTATGGACCAAGAACGAAATGAACCTTGTTAAGTTTGATGATATTCATGTTAATGATTATCATTAAAAAGTACATTATGAGAATGGGACTATACCTTTAATTTATGTGGAAAAAAGAACGTTTTGGAGTCAATCTAGTTACTTTACTACTTTTTGATTATTGATATTAGGGGTAAGCAAAAAACCGAAAACCCGAACAAACCGACCGAACCGAACCAAAAATTTTGGTTCGGTTCGGTTTTCGGTTATTTTTTTCTAAGGAATTCAGTTATCGGTTCGGTTCGGTTTAATGAATAAATACACTGAAACCGACCGAACCTAACCGCATTCTATTTAATAATTATAAATAAATAAATAAATTTATAATACACCCTACCCTACCTAACCTACCACCCAGAGTCCCAGACCAGACCCATCCGCTCATTTGAGTTCCATTTCTTTCATTTCCTCTCTCTCTTCTCTCTCTCTCTCTCTCGATTGAAATCCAGGACCCTTCACCGCTCCTCACCTCACAAATCCGCCGGACCGCCGCTCCGCCGATCCTCCTCACAAATCCGCCGGACCCTCCGCTCCGCCGATCCTCCTCACAAATCCGCCGCGACCGCCGCTCATTTGTCGTTGCTTTCACTTCCTCTCTCTCTCTCTCTCTCTCTCACTTGAAATCCAAACCCTAGTCGCCGCTCCTCACAAACCCGACGGACCGCTGCTCCTCACAAATCCGCCGGACCGCCGCTCCTCCTAAGACCAGACAGAATCACCGCCAGATCAGCCATCCTCCAGATCTACGACGACCTCTTCAGTCTGAGAAAGGTATTTTAGATTTTAGGTTTTAGACTTTATTTTTCATAACATGCATGCGTTTGTATATGTTGAAATTGATAGTAGATTGGGTTTCAAGATTTTTTATATGTTTTGATTTTAGATGTCGGATCAATGAAACTTAGGTTTAGGTTAAAACACAATTTTTATTTTGTTATTGTTTCATGAAACTGGGTTAATATTTCTTTAATTAGGTTTAGGTTAAAACATTGATACTTTATAATATAAAACTAATACATTGTCATTTTCTGTTGTTGGTGTATGCTTGTTTCAAACACATTTAATTTTCAGTTGGTGTTTGGTTGTTTCACAAATAATATATGCTATTTATAAGACAAACTAATACTCTACGATACAGAAATTATCAGTAGTTTTTGTTATATATATAATGGTAATGTTCAGTGTAAGTACTATATATTTCTTTACTATTTGTTGCTGTTATATACTTGCTTCATTAGTATTTTTTGGTGATATTTTGTTGTTTAAAAAGAAACACTTTTTACAAGATAGTATGATACTTTTCTTTTACTTTTGTTTTTGTAAATATATTTATTACTGATTTCGATTGTTTCCGAAGTAATACTTTTTACAAGATAAAGCTAATATTTTACAATATAAAACTAAATACTTTTCATTATATAACTGATTATATTACTATGTATGAGATACTTATCATTTACTGTTGTTGGTGAATGATGTTTTAAATACATTTTTTCTTGGTATCCTTATTCTTTGGAGATTCAATAGGATACATTGAAGCTGCTGGACTGGACTTGTACTTGGTGTTTTGTGGCTTTTACTTCTTAAGGTATTAATATTGAAAGGTTTTGGGTTCTGTTTTTTTTATTCTTTATTTACTCCATAAGATGCTCTATCTGTTGGCTATGAATTAAATGTGGATGTCGATCAACTATTTTGACATGCTTTGCTGATAATATGTATATGTTCAAATTATCATTTTTGTATAAGTCTTATTTTTCTTCCTTCACTTGATTTGTTTCAATTAATAGGTTCATTATTTTGTGGACTCAACACTGACAAATGGATCAGTCTGGGCATGTGCATAAATTAATTATTTTGATGTCTGAAGACAAGCAAGGACTAATAATACAGTAATATTGCTCTTCCAAAACAATCACCCAATTAATTCACTCAGCCCACTAACATTAATGAAGATTTTCCATGTTAACAAACTAAGTTAATCCCATGCTCCAAAACTCTTTAAAAATAAAAACTTTTGCTCATTAAGTGGACTCAACTAATGGTTTGTTTTAAATCCCACTCAACAGATTGTTTATTTTGATGTGAAAAATAAAAACTCTTTAATAGTTTCATTATGTTTAAATTAGATATTTATTTTTGGTTTACAAATTGAACCTTCAAGAATGGAGTATTTATTATGTGAATACAGAAAAAAATTAGTGTTGAATGCTCAGATTTGAAACAATGTAGTTTATGCCAACATGATTATTTATTTTATTTTTTCCTTCACTTTTTTGCAGATATGATATTTTTGTTTTACCTCTTACATCACTTGTGTTCCTGTTGGCCATTGCTTAATTAATTAGATGTAAAAATATATTGTTTATTTTTTTTCTATTTATATGAGTTTAATGTAGTTTGGTAATATGCAGTATAGTACTTAATTCTAGCTTGGAGAAGATTTTAGTAAAATATAAATAATAAAACAACCAAGCTGTAATTTCATGTTGAGATGATGTTTTATTGTGATTTGTAATCTGTACAACTTTAATACAAGTTGTGATTTGTGAACTTTTGTTAATTTTGTGATTTTGTGATTTGTTAGAACTTAGAAGATGGAAATGCAACTCTCTGAAGAGTTTGTGGCGAGCGATTCCGATGCCTCGAAGAACACTGAGCCTGAATGTTCAAGTCAACCTTCAAATGAAACTAAAGGTCCGTCCGGAAAGAAGAGGAAGGTCATGGGAGAAAGATCTGAGGTTTGGAATTTCTTTAGTAAGATTAAAGATGATAGTGGTATTGTGGTTTCTGCTGAGTGTAACAAATGTCATAAAGTATATGAGGCTCACTCTAGAAAAAATGGGACCTCATCATTAAAAACACCACATAGAAACATCCAAATGTATGAAAGAAACAAGATGAAGATACTAAACAAACACCAATTGAGTTTGAAACCAACTGAGGGTGGGGTCACTGGGGTAGGTACACTTAGTACTTGAAAATTCGATGATAGGTGAAATTAGGTGATGCCATTGCATACATGATAGTTGTTGATGAATTGCCATTTAAGTTTGTAGAAGGTGCGGGATTTCAAAGAGTTATGTCGAAAGCATGCCCTAGGTTTAGAATGCCATCTAGATGGTCAGTTTCAAGGGATTGTTTTTCAGTTGTATGCGGATGAAAGGTTAAAGTTGAAGTCCTTTATGAAAAATAATTTTCAAAGAATCTGTCTTACGACTGATACTTGGACGTCGGTGCCAAAAAATTTTGTTTCCTGTTACTAGTCATAGAGGTGAATACATTGGGAAGGCATTGGAAACATGTGTTCTTGATTGGGGGTTGAAGAATATATTTACTATTACTATAGATAATGCAACTTCGAATGATACAGCTATTGCTTTCTTGGAAAAAAGAATGTTAAATTGGGGGGGGGGGAGGGTGGCAAATTGTAAATTCCTTCAAATGAGATGTATTGCACATGTAATTAATTTGATTATTACCGAAGGCTTAAAGGATTTAAAACTTTCAGTGAAACGTGTGAGGAAAGCTGTGAGATATATTAGAAATTCTCCTTTCTGGAATTAAAAAATTTAGGGAGTGTGTCGAGTGGGAAGGCATAGAGAGCAAGATCTCGTTGTGTTTAGATGTGGCTACAAGGTGGAATTCCACATACTTGATGCTAAAAACAGCGGTACAATTTGAGAAAGCATTTGAGAGGTATGACGAGCAAGATCCGTACTTTGCGACTGATTTAGCGAAACATGGGATTCCAACTTCCAGTGATTGGTCTAGTGTTAGAAAAATTATTGATTTGTTTAAATACTTTTATGAGATGACATTACGTATTTCAGGTTCTTTGTATGTTACTTCTCACTCTTTTTTTAATGAGATTAGTGATATGTGTTGCATCTTGAATGAATGGAAAGAGCGTGATGATCATGAAATCAAAGACTTGGGTACGTCTATGAAATCAAATTTTGATAAGTATTGGGGGGTTTGGAGAATATGAACAAAATCATCTTTTTTGCAAATGTTTTTGATTTTTTTTTTGAATAAAGTGTGAGATTTTATTAAAAAGTAGAAAAAAGTTTATACAAATAAGATCACGACGTCTGTTCCTTGACCAAAGGCATCTGTTCAGGCCTCATTAAAACCTCTCGAGGTAAACCCACCCTTGTGGGAGAAACCCTCGTAGAGGAAAGAGTACCCTCCCCACGCCAGTAGTAGAAGGAACAGGACAGAGCTTGCAAATGTTTTTGATCCTCGTGATAAACTTGAGTACATGCAATATTCTCTTGGTGAGATGTATGGTTCTGAAAAGGGCAGTGCGTTGTTTAGAAAAGTGAATGATGAGCTTTTTGAGTTGTTTGAAGAATATAAGAATAAGTATCTTCCACTTATTGATGCATCGATCGATAACAACCTCTCAAGTTCTAGTTCTAATTCTACAATCACTGATTCCATTTCTGAGAAAGTTACCAAGATTACAATGAATGTCTTGAAAGCTAAATTTAAGAAGCGAAAATTGGAGAGTGGGAGTGGAACTAAAACAATTGAGCTAGAGCTTTACTTCAACGAGGCTACCTTAGAGGATTCAGACAATCTTGATATGTTGAATTAGTGGAAGGTCAATTAAGAAGATTTCCCATTCTTTCTCGTAATATATTAGCTGTCCCAATTTCAACTGTTGCTTCAGAGTCGGCATTTAGTACAGGTGCCCTTACATTTCTATATTCTTGCCTCCATACCATTTACTTTTTTTTATGCTCTAATAATTATTTCTATTTCTTTATGTTTTAATCAGGTGGGAGAGTTCTAAATGTATTTAGGAGTTCATTAACTCCCAAGATTGTTGAAGCCTTGGTATGTGTTCAAGATTGGTTACGAAGTTCAAACAAACATATGTGTGTTGAAGAACTACAAGAAGAGCTTGAAAAGTTTGAAAAAGGTTATTTCTTTAAGCTTTTTATTTGTATTTGTTACCTTTTGTTATATAATACTTTATTTTGATTATAAACTTTTATCGTTTATGTATTTTAGAGCTGCCTAATGTGGGGATCGGACAGACATTATCAAACACCAGTTAATTTGTTGGTGCTACTTTTTGGGCAATATGGTGCTGCTGTTCTGATGTTGCTGGGGTGGTGGTGTTGTGATGTTTCTGTGTTAGGCTAGCCGCATGATGCTGTTTTTTTGTTGAAGTTTGGACCTATTTTTTGTTGAAGTTTGCTGCTGTTCTGATGTTGCTGTGGTGCTGTTTTTTGCTTTTTGCTGAAGTTTGTTGCTGTTCTGATGTTGTTGTGGTGCTGTTTTTTGCTGAAGTTTGTTGTTGTTGTTTTGATGTTGCTGTGGTSGTGGTGTTGTGATGTTTCTGTTTTTCTTTACTACTGTTTTTTTGTTGAAGTCTGCTGCTGTTTTTTGTTGAAGTTTGCCTCTGTTTTTGTTGTTTTTATGTAAAATTGTGGTTGTTTGTTTTCTCCTTTCCTAGTGGTGATCTGCAATTAAGACCATATTTTTAATTTGTAAAATTGTAAGTTAAGACAGGGATTGGGCTTGCAAATGTTTTTAATTTGTAAAACTCTAAGTTAAGATGGGGATTGGGCCTGCAAATCCCTTCCTATTTGTTTCTTTTTCTAATGTTTGTTATTAGTTGAAAACTTGGAATTGGGCCAAATAGGAATTGGGCTTGCAAGTCAGCCCAACCGAAATTATAACAGTAACCGACCAAACTGAGCTGAATTTTTTGGTTCGGTTAACTTTCGGTTTTGATGTCAATTTTGGTTCGGTTCGGCCCACAGAAAATGCAGTATTTCGGTTCGGTTCGGTTTTTCGATTCGGTTCGGTTTTCGGCCGAACCGACCGAATGCTCACCCCTAATTGATATGATCAACAAAGAACTTTTGGACACTGACTCATTTAAGTTTTGACACGACTTGCATGAATTCTTTGGTTGTCGTGATATGATGGTCCATATTATAAGAAACTAACATGGACATCTTTTATTTTGAGTGAAACACAAAATGAGATAGAAATTTGATGCACAGTATAGTGTCGAACTAATGTTGTTCAATTACAAATAGTGTATTCTAAAGTACTAGAAGCACTACATACATTCATATTTCAAAGATACATCATTCATTTTTTCAAAACTTGTTCATTAGCTAAATTTTATGATTGAGACCTACATATGCTAAAGATACAAAGTAAAATATTTCATTCTTATAATTGATAATTGGTGATATATGTGGACATAACCATTCAAAATGCAGATCTTTCAAGTATTTTATAGTTTTGGTCAATGTTTCGGCACGTATTGTCCATAAAAATATTACATTTGCAAAACTTCTAGCACATTCAGTAGGATTGAGGATCCACCACCCTTAGGGGTTGTTTGGACTAGGGTTCGTTGAGATTTTGAATTTTGGTATTCAAAATCTTGAGTATTCAGAATTCTGTAAATAGTAAGAATCATTGTTTGTTTTAGAATTCAGAATCCTTTACTTTTTACTGTAGATGTCAAATCATGTTTGGATAATGGATGATAATGTATTTTTATATTGTATTTAAAGTCAAATCATGTCTGAAAAGTAGATGATAATGTATTATTATATTATATTAGTAATATTTAAATTTTTAAATATAATGATGATGTGATAAAAGAGATGAGTGTGGGGTTAGGTGTAAGAAATTGTTGGTTGTGGGTTTACAATTTGAGTCGTAGAATAAACGAGAATTGGGATTTAGAATCCCGATCACGATATTCGCAGTCTTAGACCAAACAACGCTTTATAAACCATACAAACTCATAATGCTAGAGAGTTTACATCAAAAGTATTTGATGTCTATTACATTTCAATCAAGATCGATGTAATTCATCTTGTACCCTAATATGCATATACAATAAGGTCTCAAAAAAGATACCATCGAAAAGAATATAAATGACGGCTAAAATAATATTTATGCGCGCTCATATGTTTGTCTCTGCACAGGGTTATGCAATATTGCACGCAATTCTTACTTATTCGTTTATGAACCTCTGCTAATCAAGTATTTTGCGTACCAGTTGGTAACTGGATAAAAGCTTGATAATTCTAAGCATATTTGATTATGCAGTATATGTGCCTATTGCGCCCCCACAGCGCATTCATATGGGTTTCTAAAAACGATTAAGTATTTATGTTGGATATGAATCTCCAACAGTCATCCGCTATTTGAAACCTTTAATAGACGATCTTTTTACCGCTAAAACTTTAGATTTGTCACTCTAATGAGACAGTCTTTCCGTCGTTAGGGGGAGATAAGAAAAGTTATTTTCTAGTGGAACGATAGGAATGGTTTCACACTATGTCTTATTATGATCCCCGCATTTCACAACGTAACGTGAAAGTAAAGTAATGTGAACAATTGATTTTCAAAGTATAGAAGACTCAATTTCTAAAGTAACGAGATCATATATATACCAGCTGCAAATGTGTCTGTAAGGTTAAAAGTCCCCATAAAGGGCACAATTTCGCAGATTAAGACATTATACTTAGTGGAGGTGTGATTGAGATCGTGACTCCCAAAAAGAATAGGAGGAGATCACTTGGTTCGATCAATACTCGCCCAAGGAATAAGAGGGCATGTATGGCACAACTTCAATTAATCATCAATGAAGATAATTCATCTCATGAGATTATCTCTCGTTATGCTTATGTCCATGAATCATTATTGGAGGACGCTCCGATGTTTAATATGATTCCAGAGAATAAAGAAATCTCAATGTACTATGAGAGTTTATATGAGTTGATGGAAAGATTTTCCACACACATTTATGATATATATATACATTGTTGCTCAAAGAATCATAGAGCACGATAGTATCGAACCACGCTCTATTGAAATGTCAACAAATAGCAAATTGACCTAATTCTAATGAATCAATCCAGGTAGAACTAAATTTACTGACAGCAAGACAGGTATTTGGTCTGGCAGTAATAACCTCACCAAGTGTAAATCTTGTAGGACGTAAACAAGATTTTGTCAGAATGCGTAGCGAGAAAAATAAAGCCACGAGATGCAAATCTAAACTTGAAGCATAAAGTTTCTCACAACACCCTGAAATTGACTATGGGGATATATACTCTCCCATAATAGATGTTATAATTCCAAAGAATTGAGAATGCAGCTTATACATGTGGTTACATCATATCTCTATGGGGATCATGATTTAAAAATATATATATGAAAGTGCTTGCCAGCCTTTCATTGACGAGGCAAGTGACTCTAAACCACGGAGTGCATTTGAAATTAAATTAAAACACCCACTTTATGGATTGAAACAATCCACACGAATGTGGTATAATCGTCTAAGTGACTACTTAATTGGCAAAGAATTATATATGCCCTTGCGTATTTATAAAGAAAATAATTTTCAAATTTGCGATTATAGTTGTATATGTCAATGATATGAACATAATATCCATTTTTAATGAAATAAGAAATATCGATAGTTATTTGAAATTCTTAATTTGAAATAATGAATCATGGGAAAACTCGGTCATGTTAAAACTTTAAACTAAACCCCAGTTTGTGGAATACTAAATTCTAAAATTTGTTTATATCCAAAAGATGACCAGACAATTGAATTTGAATAAGTGCAATATGTTAGCACTCCTATGATTGGTCAAAATGAAGATATAAGGAAAGATCTATTTCGTCAGCGGAATGACGAAGAAATGGTGGGAGCTAAAATTTCCGTCCTATATACAACATGCGCATTATTATACAATTACTAATACACTTGACCAAATATTACTTTTTCAAAATTGTTATCTTGATTTAACTCAAAAAAGTGCAATGTAATTGGAATGAAATCAAAACATACTTTGATACCTAAAAGAAACCATTGACACGAGTTTATTTCTCCTATTCATAAATATAATTGGGACTGGATGGTCTTGTAACCCCTAAAAAAAATATTGAGTTTACTTCCTACTGTAAAACACCAGATAGTATCGTTGATGTTGGTTACTCATTCGATTCATGTAAAGAGGTCATTATCATACAAATAATAGTTCGTGAATATCTATGGTAAATGTTATGATCATACATATCTTTGAGAATAGTGGCTTGAACTCTATCAGTGAAGAAATTGTGATAATACGAGTAATATCACCTCAACTCTTCTACAACCAACAACTATTCACTTTCTCAATAATCAAGTAAATTGAGGAAGTAGAGACTTTCAAAAATCTCTTGATAGACGTACATATCAAAGAGAGGTGTAAATTTTAGGGGGAGTCTCAACATAGGTGTGTTGTACTCTTTTTCCTTGGACCAAGTTTTATTTTTCACAATGGGTTTTATTACTTGGCATGGTTTTAACGAGGTAACAATGAAACACCATTTCACTATTTGACTTGACACAAGGGGGAGTGTTGAAGGAAAAATACAATTAGTATATCTTCGTCAACAAGTAACTGACGAAGGACAACTTAGGTATTTGTTATCTTTATATATTATGAAAACATGTATTTGATACCTTATATAAAGGGAGTTTTTAATGAATATGAGAACCCTAATTATACCATCTTTTTTGTGTCTTCTTCTTTTTTACTTTTTCTTTCACAATCTTCACTTTATTATTAAAAAAAAATAAAATATATTCAAACTACATAATATATCTACTAAAATCTTCAAACAAAGAAGTTTGTTTATATTTCTATATTTTTCATATTAACAAGTATAAAAATTAAAATCAAAAATCAAAATATTAGTTTAATTTATGCAAGCTTAGTAACAAACCTGCTCTTGTACTCGTTAACAAGTCTGCTACCATGAATCTTGAGTTGATTCGTTTATTTCTACGAACTTTTTAAAACATAGTCGAACGAGCTTTTATTGAGTCAGGATTCAAATAACTAACTAGCATATTCACGGTCTTCCATTTGCAGCCCTACGAATTACTAAGGACAAAACAGCTAGCCCCCATCTGCTGAAGATGTCTCTGACAGACATCAACAATATCAAAGAAAGTTTTCTCCTGTAATTGTTCTTTTCTTCATATCTCTGATCATTATTGCTTAATTATTTATTTCAACCAACCTTATAAAACGCACTAGGCGAGTCAATCATAGATCACACAGTTTATGATCATTAAACATAGCTCACAATTACAGCTGCAATAAGAAATTAAAGATACTTAACGGTAGTATTACAAATCAACAAGTACAACCACCAGCAGTGGGCTTATTCGTAACATACTATTTGCTCATAAGAAATAACAATCATTCAGGTCTATCTTGCATTAAGGTCAATAATTATTTCTTGCCTTCCAAAATTTTAACTTACATTTTTCGCCTTGATTTTACGAAAAATAAAAAATGAAATTTGCTCTTACGCAAAATGCACTTTCATTTATTAAAAAAAAAAAATGCACTTTCATCATTTACTAGTTTCAATTTTGCGCTGAACCTTTATATATATGCAAAGTAGAGGACTGTTTTAAATGAACCCTTTTCCATCCAACATTATACATTTGAGCGCTTCAAGTAGACCAATACACCGATGCTCGTCAGAGCAACACCCCCTGCTAATATCCCATAGTATCCGAGAGATATCGATCCACTTTTCTCCGCACTCTCGATCTTCTCAGACACCACCACTTTCTCTGTTTCTTCACTTGAATCACAGTATTCCAAATGTAACCTCAATACCTGGTTATACAAAACATTAGATTTAAAAGAGATACGACTGCCAAAAAAGGTTAGCGAGACAAAACTAAACAGTCTATTAAAGCTCTATAATAAATTAAAGGATGTACATTGTACACACACGGAGTCAACTCTACCACCAGCATACACCAGTCAGCAAAGGACACATAACATTGAGCTCGATATATTATTAGTTGCACTTGAGTTTATTTTGCAAATACAAATACATTAGTGCAAAGTTCCTGTCACTCTTGAGTACTTTTACATGAATTACTGCAGCTCAGAAAGCTAGCCAATAGGGGATATCTAAGCGAGATCTGAGCATTGAACCCTGGACCAAGTCAAGCAATTATATGCCAGCTGGCAGCTAAAACAGAAATGGCAAAAATGACAAGAAATTGGATGAGTTTCACATTTTCTGATGGTGTGCGTGGCTGGATGCATGAGACACATTCCCATGAAAAATAATATATATTAGACAAAATATGATCATTATAGTTTTATTTATTTATTGAGAAAAAAAGGCAACAAAAAAATGCAGAACTATAACCATATTATTTGAGGAAATAAATCTTCAAAAGGCACAAGCAAAATCAAGAAGGATAGACGTGTAAGGCTCTGGAGTCTGGATAAGGTATGAATTTTGAGAAGAAATGGTCCCCTTTGGAGTGGACCATTTCAAGTTATCTCAAATCAAATCATTCAGCATGTTCAATTCTATCAACAAGCCTGAGGGTAGATGTAGAATTTTGTATGTTTCACAGTTTACCGCACTCTAAATCTGAAACTAAACAGGCAAATAATCACTCACCTTTAGTCCCGCAGATCTTGCATGGGTTACAGCACCAACAAGATCTCCATCTGTTGTGAGTAGAACTTTATCACCTTCATCATCTTCATACTGAGTGATAAAATGTGGTAAAAACATTAACAAGCCTCCCTAAAAAGCAAAAGAAAATGAATGTGCTATACTTTTATATACCTACCAAAAGTTGAGGGGGTTGTTGATCATTGTATGCACCCACTCGTTGCATAACAGCAGAAACAAGTTCAGCTAGACTCTCTGTGCCTGGTACACCACCACCACCCCCAAAAAAAAGCATTAGAACATGTAAAAGATCCTATGCAGGATTTTCTTCGTCAAGCAATCAAGAAAATGATCCACTACCTAATGTAACAAATAACAAAGAGCAATCAAGAAAATGTAAAAAGGCTGGATATAATGATGGGAGATTCACATATTCTGAAGATGTGAAACACTTTAAGGTCTAATCCAAGATCACCATATAATCTCTACAAACTTACCAAAACTAAATCGGTGCAGACGCCCTTTATGGTCCTTGAATTTGAAAGAAATAACAAAGAGCAATCAAGAAAATGTAAAAAGGCTTGGATATAATGATGAGAGATTCAGATATTCTGAAGATGTGAAACACTTTAAGGTCTAATCCAAGATCACCATATAATCTCTACAAACTTACCAAAATTAAATCGGTGCACACGCCCTTTATGGTCCTTGAATTTGAAAGAAAATGAATTCCCAAGACCAAGCGAAGGGTATGTAGACTTCGGATGTTCTGCACCCTCTGATGTCACATAGTGGGACATAGACATCTCACTGTACAAAAACAAGCATGCAAAATTAGCAGACATGCATACCAATCATCAAGATAATTCACAAGAAAGGCCCAAGCAAAACCTGTGAGTGTCATAATCATCAGGAGGCTCCAAATTAAGGGCCGAATCCCAGAAATTTTGCATCACCGTATTTGCAACATCATTGACAGTGCCAGAGCTACTCTCGACCTTAAGAAAGATTGTAGGAATTTTATCAACTGAGAAATAATATACATATACACTGCCATTTTCACTACTTCAACTCTGTTCCTATTAGCATCTACGAATAATTGTCAATTCTAGGAGAAGATTTGAAGAACTTCCAACCAGATGAAAACACAGATACAGAATATAGATGTATCGACAAGATTTTTTCCGTTTCTACCCTAGAACACAAAACAGAAATAGAGAGATACAAGATCAGATCAATTTAGTTCGTGATGACCAAAATAAAGAAATAATTTAGTTCGTGATTCATAAACAATATGACAAGAGAGTAGGAGAAAGAAAAGAGAAAAGGTACTGGAGCAAATGCAAAAAACACATGTTCTGATTCATTTTTAAATAATATTTTTCGCTCAGGGAATGTGTGAAAATGACAAAATGTTTGGGCTAGGGCATTGCAAAGTTCTCCAATTTTGTAAAATGGTTATGGTTCTTGAGAATATGAAGAGAATTTGGACAAGGAAGCTGCGAAGTTTGACCAGTTTTGAAAAATAACATATTCCATGTCAGATAAGTATGCAGTAATTGATAGTTAATGTGAAAAGGCTTTCATGTATAACTGATAAGTATCTGATACGAAGCAAAACCGTTGGATAGTTTATTCACGCACTAATAATGGAAAGAAGGTTAATATGGAAACTAATCAAGAAAAGATCATAATTGAAGCATAATTGGAGGACCATAATTGATGCAGAATATCAAGTGATTGGCAGCCTATTTTAGTGATATCTTTGATTGATAACTTACTGAATTTATATATGGTAATAGACTATAAAGGCAGCCCTTCCGTACTAGTAAAAGATGCTTTTCAGTTTTGCAAAAACAGAGCTTTAGAAGCTGGGCAAGAAGTCATTCTTGTTGAAGGGAAATTCATTGTATCCCTTGTTCTTTGTTTACTTTGTTTTTTTCAAATAAAAATCCCATTATTTTCTTTTCTCTATCCTGCAACTATACTCCATCAATTTGGTCCGACCTGCCGTTCTAAATGACTAGAATGGACTCACAAGTCAAAGCGATGGAGAAGGGGCAGGAAGAAATCCGAACCGAAATGAATTGTCGGTTCACAAATATCGAGGAATCCTTTGCAAAACTAGCAGATTTAGACACTCAATCCTTACAGAGTAAAGGGCATGCCGAGTCTAGTATTCTATCTAAGGCGGGCTCAGACAATGAACCACCTGTGGATAAATCTAGCAACACAAAAACTCCATTTCACACGCTCCCCAAGGATACACATCCCACCTCCAAAAATATTGAAATACCAACCTTTAATGGCTCAGATCCGATAGGCTGGCTAGCAAGGGCCGAGCAATACTTCGCAATTCAACACGCTCGTGAGGATCTCAAGGTAGCTTATGTCCTCATCATCATGGAGGGCTCGGCACTCCACTGGCTCCAATGGTTACAACAGTAAAATCCTTCTCTCAGTTGGGGGCAATTCAAGACAGAACTTCTTGACGAATTTGGCGGTGAATTATCTGGCCCTCCCATTGAATGACTTGCAGCGCTCCATCAATTGGAGACGGTGGTGGATTATACAAATGAATTCCGTGCTCGAGTAGCTCAGACTCCCGGACTTGGCCCCATGTGCAATTAAGATTGTTCCTCAACGGGCTCAAGGCAGAAATCCATGTGCGCCTTAGGCCAAATGACGTCGCTGACTTAAGAACAACAATGAGGGTGGCTCGCGCAGTAGAACAAGAAATTGAGTTCTTGTCTCATGGTCGTCTATCGGGGAAAACAGGCGGCGATGAATCTATCAAAAAGGGGAATTTTGGGTATGGGCTTAGGTGGTCCAGTGGGCTCAACAAATCAGACCCACCAAACTATTTCTCAAATATGACCCCACATCACAAGCCAGACTTGACCCAATTTCAGCACTCCGAAACCAATCTCAACAAGCATTTTTCTTCACAATTACGCCCTAATGCTCCTCTTCAACGCAACCGGGACTGACAACAACACATAAAGTTGCACGCCATTACACCAATCGCGAGTATCTAAATATGAGGGCCAAAGGACTGTTTTCGTTGTCAACAACCATACAGCCCGATGCATGTGTGCCCAAATAAGTCTCTATGGACATGAATTGCAGCGGAGGATGACGACAACGAGATCCACCACAACTTAAGTGAAATTGACCAACATGCACTCGAACAACAACCGCCAGCCGCGCAATTTACAGTGTTGGACCTTCCCTTGTCAGCGATTGGAGGCATTGATGGACCTAAAACGATGAAATTTCGGGGCCGTGTCGAAAATGTGGACATCCTCTTCATGGTAGATAGTGGTGCAAGCCACAACTTTATTTCCAGCAACTTGATTGATAAAATACAACATACATTGGAGACCACACATCGTTTCGGTGTTCGTTTGGGAGACAGTCGTCGGGCGAAATCTGAGGGTGAGTACTCTCAACTACCTGTGGATTTGGGACCATCTACAATTACTTTGGATTGTTTTGTTTTTCCCTTGGGTGGTGTGGACATAATTCTTGGAGTGGCCTGGCTGCAGACATTGGGAGATGTCAAAGCTAATTGGGCACGCATGACGATGGATTTTAAAGTGGGCAATCAACACATTCACTTGGTAGGTGACCCTTCGTTACATTCACTTGGTAGGTGACCCTTCGTTGTCCCGACTACCCGTTTCAGTCAATTCCCTTGAAAGCTTAGAAGCTATTGAATTTTGTTGCATACTTTGGGACATTACAGCATTACCATCAACGACCCACGCTGCCAGTGACATAACCTGTGAACAACAATCCCAATTGAATGAGTTACTAAGCCAACATAACCAAGTCTTTGGCGAACCCTGCGGGCTGCCCCCCTCTCGGCTAAATGATCATAAAATCATTTTGAAAACAGGTGCCACTCCAGTTAGCGTAAAACCCTATCGCTACAGTCACCATCATAAAGACGAGGTTGAACGTTTAGTTGAGGAAATGCTAATTGCTGGAATTATACAACCTAGTTCCAGTCCTTTTCTCTAGTCCGGTATTATTGGTGAAGAAGAAGGATGGTAGTTGGAGATTTTGTGTTGACTATGGGGAGTTAAACAAGGTCACCGTGGCGTATAAATATAAAATTCCTGACATCCAAGAAATGTTAGATGAACTTCACGGTGCCCGGTATTTTTCTAAAATTGATTTGCGCTCGGGTTTATCATCAAATCCGAGTGGCTCCACAAGATGTTGCTAAGAATGACTTCCGTACACACTCTGGCCATTACGAGTTTCTTGTTATGCCTTTTGGCTTGAAGAACGCACCAGCCACTTTCCAAGCCATTATGAACAACATCTTCCGGCCCCATTTGCCGCAATTCGCAAATGGCAATTCGTGTTAGTCTTCTTTGACAACATCTTAGTTTATAACATCACTTGGGAGGATCATTTGCAGCACCTGACAACAGTATTAAGAGTTCTCGACGCTCACCAACTCAAAGCAAATGCAAAGAAATGTCAATTTGGGAGAACGACTCCGATGGCCTCAACCAAAATCCACCAAATCCATCCGGGGATTCTTGGGTTTGACAGGTTATTATCGCCGATTTATTAAAGACTACGGGAAAATCGATCAATCAAAATTCCAATGGACCGACGCTGCACAACAAGCCTTTGAAGCACTAAAATCAGCGGTAACTTCTTCACGAATCCTCACTCCACCAGATTTTTCCCAACATTTATTATTGAATGTGATGCTTCTGGAACGGGTGTGGGCGCAGTGTTGATGCAAGGACCCCACCCGATTGCATACTTCAAAAGTAAGGCCTTATCGGAGCGCACATTCGCATAGTCTGCCTACAAGAAAGAGTTGATGGCACCTGCCATGGCTATTCAACATTGGAGGCCATACCTAATGGGTCAATGATTTGTTTTTCGTACCGACCATTGCAGTCTGCGCTACTTATTACAGCAGCGTATAACCACACCGTCACAACAGAATTGGGTAGCCAAACTGATGGGTTACGATTTTAAAATCACTTATAAACCTGGTAAGAGCAACAACGCAGCTGATGCCTTGTCTAGACAGCATGAAGAATTGGAGTTGTCCGCGGTCTCCCTTCCAATTTGGGTAGACTGGACTGATCTGTAAGCCTCTATATCACGGGACGACTTAAAACCTATTTTGGAGCAGCTCCAAAAGAATTCGTCGAGCCACCCTCCGTACGAACTAATTCATGGACGTCTATTTTACGATCTGGAAGCCTCTATATCACGGGACGACTTAAAACCTATTTTGGAGCAGCTCCAAAAGAATTCGTCGAGCCACCCTCCGTACGAACTAATTCATGGACGTCTATTTTACAAAGGAAGAATTGTCCTCTCAGCCACCTCACCATGGATTCCAAATATACTAGAGGAATTCCACTCCACACCCATGGGGGGTCACTCAGGCGCTTACCGCACTTACCGATGCTTGGCCGCAAATATGCATTGGAAAGGGATGATGAAAAATGTTCAACAATTTGTGTCAGCATGTCTTATCTGTCAAAAAAATAAATACGACACCATGGCACCAGCTGGTCTCCTCCATCCCCTGCCCATTCCTTCGAACACATGGGAGGATATCGCCATGGTTTCATTACGGGGCTGCCTCGTTCCAGTGGGTTCGATTGTATTTGGGTGGTCATAGATCGTTTCACCAAATATGCGCACTTTGTCGGCCTACGACATCCATTCAGTGCAAAATCTCTCGCAGAGCTTTTCGGTAAAGAGATTGTCCGCTTACATGGAGTTCCACAATCTATCGTAAGTGATCGTGATCCTATTTTGAGCAATTTCTGAAATGAGTTTTTTGCAAAATTGGGCACCAAACTACGGATGGGTAGCGCTTACCATCCTCAGACTGACGGCCAATCCGAAGTTCTAAATAGGTGCCTTGAACAGTACTTGAGGTGTTTTGCATCCGAACAACCCAAACAATGGGGGCGGTACCTTCACTGGGCGAAATATTGGTATAATACCTCGTTTCAAGGAGCTGCTGGTCTTACACCTTTCCGGGCCGTGTATGGTAGATTGCCTCCAACCTTGCACCAGAATTTACCTGGAGAGTTCAAGGTGGAAGCAATTGCTGAAGAGCACAATGACCGGAATGAGCTACTTCGCCAACTTCGTTACAATCTTACTCTAGCCCAACAACGCATGGTCAAAGCAGTCAATACCAAACGGCGTGATTTGGAGTTTACCGAGGATGACATGGTTCTACTTAAGCTCCGACCGCATAGACAATCAACAATCCATCGTCGTGTCAGCCAAAAACTTGCCCCAAGATACTATGGCCCATTCACAATTCTACAAAAATTCAGCGCCGTCTCTTACAAGCTTGCATTGCCGGCTTCAGCTAAGGTACATTCTGTATTTCACGTGTCTCAGTTACGACGTTTCGTAACAGGCAAACATCCGGCTATCACCGAACTTCCGGAGAACATGGCAGTAGAGGAACGTAACTATGTCCCTCAAGAAATATGGCAAATCACCACCACCTTGGGGAGCATCAAGTCTTAGTACAATGGGAAGGAATGCTTGTGGATGATGCTACTTGGATGAATGCTTCTGATTTTCGGGGTCATTTTCCCAACTCCAGCCTTGTGGACAAGGCTGTTTCTGTGGCGGGCAACAATGATAGGAAGCAAAACCGTTGGATAGTTTACTCACGCAAGAATAAAGGAAAGAAGGTTAATATGGAAACTAATCAAGACAAGATCATAATTGAAGCATAATTGGAGGACCATAATTGATGCAGAAAATCAAGTGATTGACAGCTTATTTTAGTGATATCTTTGATTGATAACTTACTGAAGTTATATATTGTAATAGACTATAAAGTCAGCCCTTCCGTACTAGTAAAGGATGCTTTTCAGTTTTGCAAAAATAGAGCTTTCGAAGCTGGGCAAGAAGTCATTCTTGTTGAAGGGAAATTCATTTGTATCCCTTGTTCCTTGTTTACTTTGCTTTTTTTTTTTTAAATAAAAATCCCATTATTTTCTCTTTCCTGTGACTATACTCCATCAATATCAATCATCAATAAGGTTCTGGTTGATATACAAAAAATATTGAGGGGACATTCGAAATTCAGCACTGCCAAAAGCAACTAGTATCAAGAAGGCATAGCAAAACAATACAGGAAAAAACAAAATCACCAATGCAGCTTCACTTGATCCAATGGCAATCAAGAGAAATAACGTTACCATAGAAACTGCGGCATGAGTTATCTGCAAAACATCCAGACAGGCAGCAACACATCCATCTGCAAGAAAGATAATGTTAAGGAAAGTTTTTTAGAATGGGAATGAAAATATTAGAAGTAGAAATCACCTTTGTCTACAACTGGAAGATGTAAAAATTTCCCGTCACGCATTATGTGCAATGCTTCAAGAATAGTTGTCTCTAGAGTCGCACATTCAGGGCCAGGTGTCATAACCTGAGAAAAAGATGCGGAAAGCATGATAAATCAACAAAAATCTTAACCAGAGATTGATTTCAGGATGAAAGTCACGGAAGCACGGTCACTAGATCTAGGGATCTAAATTCTATGCAAATTAGAATACTATCCTAATCAAGTACAAAACTCAATAAGTAACTTCAGCACAATGTTCATGATAGCTCAAAATAAAGATCGAGGACCACAGCTCGAGTCATGAGTAATATGACTCAACAATTCGAGATTAAGAGCATTCCCAAGAGGCTTTCCAATTGAAAATTGCTCTTCATTTTAAAGAGTCATCCACCAAAATCATCTCCAACAAACTCTTAATTCTAATTTTTAAATTTTGAGTTTTCACTCTTCAAATTTGGAGACCCAAAAAAATAAGTAATTGCATTAAATTATTGTTCATTTCTAGCACTTTTTATGGTTTTTGGAATGACAATTTCTAAAGACAACACATATTCTTAATTAATGTTGGAAAATAGGAAATAAAGAACCAAGCACTTTAAAAAATTAATCTTTAAATTCAGAGATGCTCTTTAATTTGCCAAAGATGCTCTCTAAATTTAAAGAGTCGTTTGGGAATGCTCCAAGGACGAGCAACAAGGTCAGATTAATTTGCATATCATGCATCCACACAGGTAATCCAAAATAAGCAACCGTATAGATCCAAAATTGGCTTAACATCAAAGAAAACCTGGAGCAAGAGAGATGTAATTCATCTGCTTTAAATTAAATTAAGGAGCAGAAGCAGCGTTATTATAAGCGTGACTACAAGCTCATGGTAGTGAAAATGACATTAATTGAATCAAGTGATGCAATATCAAGAGAACGCATCGCATATATTGCAAGCTGAAACCACTAAAATAATATAGCTGCCCAACCTTTTCAACTAGTGTCAGCTCAGGAGAAAGGTTTTGAGCCACAACCCGCATAAGTATATCTTTTGAACTGAAATAAATTTCCAACAAATTAACCATGAAGCAATTCATCTGTGAAAATCAAATATCAATTAAGAAACTCATTTCATCTACAACATAGTAGTAAAAGAAGCTTAGTTCATTGATCAAAGGGTTGTACGTGAGTATCCCCTGAATGTTTCTTCCGGTCATAATCAGAACTGAATTGACCCGTGATTCACGCATTCTTTTAGCAGCAACATAAACAGGATCTGAAAGCGATACAGTTGCAACCCTGACGACGTAATAATATTACAGATTTTAGTAACATAAACAATGCCAACATAGAAGAAAGACCCCTCAGAAAGTACTGGTTACCTAGAATGTTCGGAAACGATAGTGGACAGAGAAGGCTTAAACATGCGTTCCCTGAGTGTTTCTATAAAAGCTGTCGGTGCTGAGATACAGAGGAAAGCCAAAGAAATTTTTTTTTTTTTTTTGGTTATAATTAAGATTAGGCATAGTAATGCATAAAAAGGATAAATACTAAACAAGGAAAACAAAACACGTAATGAAGTGCTACAAAACCCAAAAGGCAACCATACAATAGTGAATACAAAAAGCTCCTTCAAAAGAATGTAGGAATTTAATTAGCGATTTAAACTAGCTACCGACTAGAACCTCGCACTCGGCATTTAAGGTAGAACAATTTTGCTTAGAGCAGAAGCAGGGTACTTAGTCTCAACTCTCATATGATATAAGACCCAGACCCTAGAAGAATCACAAGGTTGGATAGAGGCCCACACTCTAAAGAACTGGAGTGAGCCTAGGATCGTAAACATTCTAATGTGCTACACTAGGATTCAGCATGTCTACATGGAAGAGTTTATCCACACTTATCTAGCTTGTGAGTCGAAATCTGGGGACTTTAACCAGTTATTTAAGTCTTGTAGACTGAAGTTCTAAATAAGAATTGCCCCTTCAAATCAGTTTTTCACTACTTTTATATGCAAGTTGCAACGTGAGCCTTACACAATTAAGGTTTCACTTAACAAACTTACAATCACATGAAGTTTTTCTTCATACTCCTAACAAAAATATACCTAACTTATGGTTACAGATCAGTCACAAGTAAGTTAAACAACCTTCGAGAATGTAGCAATTGCAAGAGTAAACAGGATTTTATTTTTCTTATGCATATAAATGATCTTCCTAAAAAGCAATATTCACAGCAAATAAACATTGAAGTGGTAACTAACCAGAAAAATTGCTTCCGAATTGACGTTCGACACCTTCAACAGCTGCTGCAATTGCACTTCCCTGCTCTGCGGCCTTCTCCATTCTTGATATGGCATCATAAAGGCATTTTGTGATATCTAACAGTGCTATGACTTCACCATTCTCAACAACAGGAAGGTGCCGAAATTTCCCTGATAAAGGTAAAAGGCCAAACTGATCCAATTTTAATAAGTAGGAAATAGGTGTATATAACAATATATAGGTAGGATCGTAATTATGTAACGAAAAATATGTGTTCTCAATGAAGCAAACCATAAATGGAGATGATGGTGATTTCACAGAAGGAAAAACTACAGCCCATAATTAGGCAAACATTAACCTCTGAAAGTTGGAATTTTTTCAAAACACCCTTATACTATTGAAATTAGTGCTTAAGTAGACTCATGAACATCTGGAAACATAAAATCTTGCTCACTACCAAATCATACAAGGTGCTAAGCATAACAAAAAACTCTGTGAGCAAACAAAGCACATAAAATATACGTAAATAATGTGAAGGGTAGAATAGTAATTATGTAATGGACATCGGTGATATGTAAATATCCTGGTACTTCCGACAAAAGAGAGAATAACAATCAGTATTTGGGCAAACCACAGGGGAGATCGGCATAATTAACCTGCCAAAGTGGGATTCATTCAACGATATTCATACTTCCGTAATCAATTCTTAAATAGCCTCACGAACAACCTGACACTTATATTCAATTTCACTACCAAATCATGCAAGTGCTTTGGGATAAGAACAACAAATACTTTATAAGCAAACAAGGCACAGGAAAACTAACCTTGGACCATCTTCTGCAAAGCATCAATAGCCAAAGAATCTGAGTTCACAAAAATTGGGTTTCTGGTCATCACTTTTGCAATTGTTGTTTGATCTGGCCTCAACTCCTCAGCTATGACCCTGGTTGCTATGTCCTACAGAGAAATAATAATAATAATAATAATAATAACAACAACAACAACAACAACAACAACAATAATAATAATAATAATAATAATAATAATAATAATAATAATGATAATAATAATAATAATATATCAAGGATCAGCAATCTCAAAAAAGTGATGTTACGTTTCTATATAAGTAATTTAAAGGGCAGAAGGGACTGCCCCATGCGAGCACATATATTCATCTTACTAGCATATGCTTAACTTTAGGGCTTGTTTGCCCTAGGATTCAGAATATCAGAATGGTATTCCGAATACTGGGTACTCATTTGTTCTATAACTCAAAAATCAAATACTCAACCAAGAATTTCTTACACCTAATCACAAACACATAATATCCTATTAACATAGATAATTAAATACTACTAAATACATATTATAATACAACATCATTCACTTTTTAAACATGATTTGACATCAAATATAATAATACATTATCATCCAATTTTCAGACATGATTTAACTTCAACAATAAAAACTGAAGGATTATAATCCTATAACAAACAAGAATTCTTGCTACTCACAGAATTCTAAATACCACAATTCAGAATCCCAACGAATGCTAGTCTAAACAGGCCCTTAAATTATTATTGCTTCTGCTTGAGAAAACGCATAAAATAAATTGCAAGCAAACATAACAAAGCCATCAAAAATACATAATTACAAACAGAATGATCAGCAGTGAGCACCTTATCAGTGACAATCCCCGAAAGCAAAGCATTAGCATCAGTCAGCAGAACAGCGTCAACACGCCTAGCTGCCATTCTCCTACAGGCATCCGACACAGTGGTCCCCTCAGGAATTGTAAGTGCCTTTGATAACCGAAGATTCTTCACTGTCCTCTCCCCTGCAACAGACCTACATGTACATACATACATCAAACAAAACGTAGCCCATGCCAAATCATGTATTGTACTCTGATATACTAAAAGGGAATCATGGATGAAATATAATCAAAAAATATGGGCCAAACACACATAAAAGCACATGTGCAGGAATACATTTATATACAACTTGGATATAAAAAAAAACATATACACAATCAACATAGACTATATCAAATCCTACAACACAAAAATAAGGTCCAAGCACACAGGTAAAAGAGACAACTAAATAGCTGTACGATTAAGTCTGTACTTTCATATACTAGAGTCATGCAAATACAATGTAATCAAAAGATAGCAGGCAATAAATATAAAAGCATGCATGGGAAGAGAACAGTTTATACTATCTAGAGATAAATAGCAATTTGACATGTTACAATATTATGGCGACCTACAATTTAGGAGCGACCATCATATTTCACATTACAATCAATCTTAAATACATTCCTGAGGCTATGTTTGGACTAGGGTTGAAAAAATCGGATTAGGATTTTGAATACCGAATACTCATTTGTTTCAATACTCAAATTTCAAATACTCATCCAACAATTTCTTAAACCTAATATCTACCCTATATCTATCTTATCTAACATCCCTTCCCTCATTTCCCTCTCTCCAGTCACATCGTATCCCCCTCTCCTCCTTTTAAATTTAAATAAATACAATATAATAATACATCAACATCCACTTTTCTAACATAATTTAACATCTCTATAAAAAGTAAAGGATTATAAATCCTGAGACAATGATCCTTACTATTCACAAATTTTTAGTACCACAAGATTCTGAATACCAGGATTTAGAATCCCAACAAAGCCTAGTCCACACATGAGTGTTTGCAATCACTAAACGGGAAAGGTGAAATAAAGAAAAGGAAAATGATTCTTATGTTTTAGCTCCAACAAAAAATCAAATTTTAGTGTTTGCAAATAAATGCTTCTAGTTCTGATTCTGCATCACTTAATTAGAACAGATTGGTACTGAAAAGCATGGGGTGCTGATAATTCCTGATTCTACTTTTGATTTGACTTTCACGCACAAATATATCACCTTTCAATTTGCAAACACTACCAACTTATTTTCAACTACTTCTTCCAAAAACACAACTGTTTGCACACAGTCCATAATAGCTGCAGCGCTTCTCATGTGAAAAGTTCTCACTCATCTCATAATCAATCTTCCTCCAACTAAATACCATACTAAATCATTGCATCTATAATTTATCCAAGCAAACCAAAATTTCTTACCAAAAGCCAACCATTAAAACCATATTATTGATCATGTTTAAAGATATTAACTTTCAACTCCAGTGAGTGATGTTTACTTCCCCAAAGTACTAATAATCAAAATCAAGCTAAATCCAACAAGAAATATCTGTTTTTTTTTTCTATTTGTGGGGGCTTTGAAGCTTACGAGTTGGGAGGGGAAGAGGGCTTGGAGTTGGTCCCATTAGTGGCGGCGCTGTTCTCAGAAGGAGACGCCGACGACTTCTTCACAGTGGCGGGGTTGCGCTTTTGGGCCATACTGTTGCGTCTCTGAGCAGGCAGGCCAGACGGGCCACTCATTTTTCTATTTATGTATGATATACAATCCTGCGTAATTAATTACACAGTATATCTCCGCAAATGAGACGAGCACAAGGGTTTTAACATTTTTTCAAGAATCGAGAAAAATCATTAAATCGATAGAGAGGTTAGGGCTCGATTGTCTGGAGATGCCCTAACCCTCATCTCTCGTCTTGACTTTAATTTTTCTGATTTTCTCTGATGATGAATATTCGAAGAACTCTTTTGAAACCTCCCCAGTGCCGAAGGGACACAATTATATTTTCGTGTATTATTATTATTATTATATTATTATCAGCATTATTATTATTTCCTTGGTTATTAATTACTATTAGGTAAACTATTATATAAAAAAGGGCAACACTTTGTCAGGCCGAACTAACGGATCATCCGTTACGCCAAAATTTCATATTGTTATATTATAGTATAAAAACCAATACATTATAGTAAAAAGTCAATACATTATAATACTAATACAAAAACCAATACATCATAACACGGGTCATATATTTATGAAAAACCAATATTTTTGAGTACAAAAACCAATACATTAGAGTATCGGATCAGATGGCCTAACGGGTCACGACCCGTCAATCTGGCCTAACGCAAGTCTTTGCCTATAAAAAAATGGTTGTCGCGAATCAACCAACCCTATTTGTTAATTTTGTTGACATCTATCATTCAAATGACATGTGTCATTTGAATATGTATTGAAATTTTGACGTGATATTCTCTTATGAAATATGTTGAAATTCTTCATTTTTTAGTTTTTTTCTCTATGTATAAATAACAACTTTTCACTATTTATATTTTAAATCTTCTTTCTAGGTTCCGGCCGTAACTTTCTCCTCCCCCTCTCTCATTCTACGCCGATAAAGAAAAAATCCTCATCTCACAAAATTCTCAATTCAATTTTTTTTCGATCTGATTTTCTGGTAATTATATTTCTTAGTTTGTGTTCGGTCTAAAAATAATTTCACAAATTCAAACATTTCATGTTTTCGTTTTTCTTTCCTTAGATCTACATTTGGATAATTTGTTTTCGAACCCAGATCTGAATTGCATAAACATGATTTTTTATCTCAAATTCAGAAAGAAAAAAAATCCTTCAAAATCGGTTGACGCCTCCTTCAAGATTCCGGATCCAAATACCTTCCCCACGGCCTCTTTCTGACGCCTCTGAATTTGATCTCAATAGATCCTCCAGATCCATGAGTTTCTCCGACTTGAGTCGCCGCCGCGTGCCTCGTCGGTGCTCTGGGGTACTGTTTGTAAATATATCTCCTTCAAGAATCGACTGATCTTTGTCATTGTTTATCTCACAGATGTTGATAGCCAAAGCCGAGTATGATGAGTCTGGGCCTTCAATTGTTCACAGAAAGTGCTTCTTAAACGACAACACTTGCTGGGTGGAGATTTATATATATGATTAATAATGGTGCTTCTCATTTGCTTTTTTTCTTATTTATTCATTATTTTTCTTTTCTCGAATCTTATTAAGATTTAAAGATTGGGCATTAGAACATTACGAGATCCTGTCAAAATATTTATTTTTTTCGTGCTTCCCATTTATATTAATTTATATAAGAGTTGTGTATTTATTTTTATTTTATATTTTCTAGGGTATTATGATTTGAGTTTTGGATAAAGGGAAAATACTTCACAGTATTTATGTATTTATTTGGTCCTTAGTGATGTAATGTAATTCAATATGAGTTTGTAATGCCAGGTTGAATCATGGGGTTCTCGCTAATCAAGCAAATTATACTTAGTAAACTCTATATGAATCTCGATCTAATAGATGTTTACTGCCCATAACGAGCATTGCAACCAACATTTTGAGCTTTCTAATAAAGAAAGCAACAATCATGTTGTAGAGAGAGAAAGAAATGTCACATACTTCATAATTCCATTTGCAAATCATATGCTTATCACGATGCATTTATTACCCTTTTAAAAACCATGCCAGAAGAGAGAATCTCAAAAGCCTGACCCCTCTAAATTAGTACAAAGATTTTCGCTTCACTTTTGCATATGAAATCAGTTGCTTTACATCCTCTCTCTCTCTCTCTCTCTCTCTCTCTATATATATATATATATATATATATATATATATATATAATAAGGCAAAGACTCAAATGTGACGGTCACACGGGGCTTTTATTGTGTGACGAAACCCCAGACCCAGATCCGATCCATCATGTTGGATATCGTATAAAAGAAAATAACTCAACCATACCTTTATTCTTCTCCCCTCTCTCCCCGACTGCTTTCAGATCTGGTCACTCGACTCTTTTATCAAAAATAAATTCACCACCAAAACCGTGTTGTACTTCACCTCCTACCGATTCGTGTCCGTCTCAATGCCCCCTTCGGAGGATCAGATTTGATCTTGAAATCCTCCATGCAAATCGAGCACGACTGCGGTGGCCAAGGCGGTGGACTGTCGATTTGGTTGTCGCCATTGTTACGTGCTGAGAGTCAATTCCGGTCACGAGCCGGTGCGTGGGGTGCGGATCATAAATTACCATCGATGTTGACGCTGCTGTTCACGTGATGGTGGGATGTCGATCTGGTTGGATTAGGCGATTACCCGTCGGTGACGGTGTAGTGTCGTCATTGCTCCTTCGATGAGCCTCGATTCCGGTAGCACAGTTTAAAGCAGAGGTAAACTCGCAGCGGATTTGGCCGGAATCAGAGATTGAACGGCCGACTTGCTGCTCCTCTCATTGCAATTTCTGGTGCTCACGGCAGCGTGATGCGGCGGATCTACAACAGAAGCCTCTGCTGCTAAGCGCTGTTCACCGGCAAATGTGACAGTTTCTTGGACAAAATTGACATATTTTGGTGCAAATGTGACAGTTTTTTACAATAAAAAATAAATAAAAAACAACGATTACTATCAACTATTAGAAAGCGACACTTTTTATTTATAAAGTGACAGTAATATCTTAAAAAGTGACAGTATTATAACTTGACTACTATAATTTATGTACCAACTCTTTTTCTGCAAAAATCAAAAGTGACACTTTTTTGGACAAAAGTGACATATTTTAGAGCAAATGTGACAGTTTTTTAAGGGAAAAAAAAAACAAAAAATAACAATTACTATCAACTATTAGAAAGTGACACTTTTTATTTATAAAGTGACAGTAATATCTTTAAGAAGTGACAGTATTATAACTTGACTACTATAATTTGTGTAGCAACTATTTTTCTGCGAAAAAATCAAAAGTGACACTTTTTTTTGACAAAAGTGACATATTTTGGTGCAAATGTGACAGTTTTTTAAGGGAAAAAAAAAACCAAAAAATAACGATTACTATCAACTATTAGAAAGTGACACTTTTTATTTATAAAGTGACAGTAATATCTTTAAGAAGTGACAGTATTATAACATGACTACTATAATTTGTGTAGCAACTCTTTTTCTGCGAAAAGTCAAAAGTGACACTTTTTTGGACAAAAGTGACATATTTTGGTGCAATGTGACAGTTTTTTACAGGAAAAGTGTTACTATTCATTTGAAATAATAAAATCATCACACAGAGTACCGTGGTTGCAGCTAGTTACATATAATCAACACAACAAATTTCAGAGACAATGCATTACAGAATTTCCATTTCATCATGTTTATATTCAAATTTCTTGAATAGTACAATGGTCTAATACCAACTCAATATATCTCTGTGTAAATTGTACTTCCTACAAGCACAAGATTATGTTCTTAAGAGTAACCCCCAATGTGGACAGCGGCATAGCTGGAAGGCACACTCCTCGGTTCACCGGCCACCACCTTTGAGGCTTGAAACTCTCGGACAGCAAGCTGCCAGACACGACGGCTACCTTCCCCATCCCGTTCAACTCAGCCGAGCCGCCARCTGGCTCGCCGGCTCGTCCAGTCGGTTGTCTTTGCTGCCATCATCTTGGGCAGCTGCAGAAATTAGTATTCCCAATGAACAGCGCTCAGAAGCAGCGGTTTCTGCTGTAGATCCGCCGCATCACACCTATTCGTGGCCAATGAGATTCGCTTGTTGACTGCCGATTGCCGGTAGAGAAAGAGATGGAAGGTCGATTTGGTCCCCACGTAGGCTGAAGAAGACGTTGATAGCAGGAGAGAGATTCAGTTGCTGAGGATGAAGATATCAAGTTGGACACGATGCTGCTATGAAATATGTCTGCTGAAGATTTTTTTCTTCTTTTATATATGGAGCCCTATTTAGCGGGTTGAGTCCAAATTTGGGGCGGGTTGGAGATCCGTCACATGGTAGAAGATTCATGTGGCCATCACACAGGAGAGTACCTCATATAATAATTAATTACTTACCATATGATAAAATACATCCTCTTATCAGTGTACTTACCATATTATCATTGTACTTACCATAAATATGTAAATTAATTCATAAACGTTACTCCTTCCGTTTCTTAATAAATGTCGGTTTAAAGTTTTTGTTCAAGACTAAGGAACATAATATTTGACCAATACATCCTCAATCAATTAATTATATTCTCATTTAATTATTTTCATTCTTTCCCTTTAGTTATTCTATTACCATAAACGTGTTTATATTTCTTAAAATAAGCGGGGATAAAACTGGAATAAAGTGGTAAAAAATCCTAAAATGACACTTAATTTGTAATAAAGTTGAGTCTCTAAAACGACATTTATTTTAAAATGGAGGGAGTATAATATACAATTATCAATTTACTTCCTTGATTTGTAAAGATTTTATATTGATTTATAATGGTTTTCATATTTTTTTTTTAGAAAATAAACTGTGATATGATTATCATATTGATTTATGGAAAGTGTACATTGATTTATACTGATTTCCATATTTATTAGATTACTTTATAATCGGTTATAATTATCGATTTACATATGAAATCAACTACTTTACATCATATAATTTAATTATATAGAACCATTTTTATTTATAAAACAAATGTTACCACCTTTACATATTTGTTATGTGTTAATCTAATAATATATAATATATTTATGTGTGTGTACTATCCTAAATCCTAAATCTTTGTCTAATTACTATAATATAAAGAAAGCAGATATTATGTGAAAGAAAAATCTTATATTTTATTATATAAAAATATTTAAAATCCTTGGATATATATATATATATATATATATATATATATATATATGCATTATCTATCATGAAAATCATGTTACATTCAACAATAATTTCTTATGTATTAGATGTCATATAGAGGTGGTGTGTAATTCATAATTTTTTGTTATTAAGTTTTATCATTTGATGAAATTTAATATGTATATATGTATGTATATAATATATATATATATATATATATATATATATATGTGTGTGTGTGTGTGTGTGTGTGTGTGTGTGTGTGTGTGTGTGTGTGTATGTGTGTATACCCCATATTTTGCACGACTAAAACAATAAATTTCACTACGTATATTGAAATTTGCTAGTATAGCAATTCAAAATATTATGCCTATAAGAAAATGAAAGTAATTATCTATTACATATTTAAAAATATTATCAAGGATGACAACACCACATATAGGTATAAAAAGTTATCGTAGTTAAATAAGAATTTAAAATATTTAATATTTGTGTATGATACAATGTTAATTGAATACATATTACATTG
>BMAC01000078.1:1123231-1139709 GCA_014905375.1 Phtheirospermum japonicum
ACAAATTATCAATTACTTCCTTGATTTGTAAAGATTTTATATTGATTTATAATGGTTTTCATATTTTTTTTTAGAAAATAAACTGTGATATGTGATTATCATATTGATTTATGGAAAGTGTACATTGATTTATACTGATTTCCATATTTATTAGATTACTTTATAATCGGTTATAATTATCGATTTACATATGAAATCAACTACTTTACATCCTATAATTTAATTATATAGAACCATTTTTATTTATAAAACAAATGTTACCACCTTTACATATTTGTTATGTGTTAATCTAATAATATATAATATTATTTATGTGTGTGTACTATCCTAAATCCTAAATCTTTGTCTAATTACTATAATATAAAGAAAGCAGATATTATGTGAAAGAAAAATCTTATATTTTATTATATAAAAATATTTAAAATCCTTGGATATATATATATATATATATATATATATATATATATATATATATATATATATATATATATATATATATATATATATATATATATATACATAGTTTATTTCAGAAAAATTAGCAGATCACTTCATAATTTATATAAATTTGGTTTTATTTATATATACTTTTTTTAACTAAGATAAAATCTAAACAATCAGGTCTAAATACAAAAAAAAATATATAATAATAAATTGCTAATGTATTGACTTTTTGTGTATATTCCAAAATATTTTAGGTGAGACATATTTCCAAATATTTTTATAATGTCTATATTAACAGAAAAATGTAAAATATTAAAATACTGTTATTATATTAGAAATTGAAGAATTTCGATTAAAAAAATTATTATGTCCAACAGTATGATATTTGAGCATATCTATCATGAAAATCATGTTACATTCAACAATAATTTCTTATGTATTAGATGTCATATAGAGGTGGTGTGTAATTCATAATTTTTTGTTATTAAGTTTTATCATTTGATGAAATTTAATATGTTATATGTATGTATATAAATATATATATATATATATATATATATATATGTTGTGTGTGTGTGTGTGTGTGTGTGTGTGTGTGTGTGTGTGTGTGTATGTGTGTATACCCCATATTTTGCACGACTAAAACAATAAATTTCACTACGTATCTAATAAATAAATAAATATTTTTTATCTATTTATTTTTTTGTCAGTTTATATCGCTTCGCAAAATAAGTTAAAATATTTATCTCTAATTATTTAACATGTATGTGGTTTCTGTAATTATTAATTTACTTTCAACCAAGATTTAGTTGATCCATTTTTGTTAAATAGGTTTTTGAGCAAATAGAAAGATTGATAATAATAACGAATGTGATGGGAGAGTGAACAAGACGATGAAGAGGCTGCCAGACCATTTTAAATAGCTTACAATGATCTAATATGGTGAACAGTATAACATAATAAATTGATTAAATTGATATTCTGGAGGTTTGATTTCTAAAATCATATATTTGAAGTATTTATTATATGTGAGTATTTTAGGTAAATTGTATATTTATTTTATTTTATTTTATTTTATTTGCACTATACGATCGATAGTAAATGAACGAAAGGTGTTAACATAATGAAATTTATGATTCACATGTTCAATTTTCATGTATGTATATTATTAGTATGCATGGTTGTTTTTTTATTTTAGTACCTTAATGATATTTGAAGTATGATTTGAATGAATATCGTTTAAATGAAGTTTTTGGGATTGGTCTAAAAGAAATTGGTAACAAATGGAGACTGATTATGAGAAGAGGTCTCAACATAGAGAAATTTGATCTTTTACACATCTTATATTTATATCAAACATTTATTTTCTATTGTATTAATAAAATTTAATAACTCATTGATAAATTTTATGTTTTTATACCCTTTTCTAATATGCTCGCGTAAACGCGGGTATTTAAACTAGTAATTCTGATAATTTCGGAAGTTATATGCTTTTTGCGTATTTAGTACCTTATGTAAATTCAGGAGATAAAACATATAAATTTGTGTATTTGGTATCTCGTAAAGTTCAGATGAAATGGTTCAAAATAAAATTCACCTTTAAGAATTATGTACAGGGTAAATACTTGGGTGAGACCGGTCTCATACAGTGTGAGACCGGTCTCATATAGTATGAGACCACTTTTAACCCAATCCAACCCAACCTAACAGACAATCCGACCCATCCATATATTCGCCCCACCCGCACACAGTATTATTAATAAAAGAAAATCCCACCCGCCTACGGTATTCTTCTTCCCCCCCTCTCTCTCACTCGTATCCTTCTTCACGATTACTCACAGCACCATGAACCAACTCTCTCACACAGACGGCGTGGGGATGCAGCGACATAAGGAGGTGACGAAAGGACCTGTATTAGATGGATGGCGGAACTTGGTTCTGGTTTTTGGATTTGGCATGAGGGTTTTGCAATTCTGATTTTTGGATATGGCGTGAGGGTTTTGCAATTAGCCGTGTGTTCGGTCTCGGTCGTCTTGGGTGGTGGTTGTAGTGGCCATGGGTTTCGACGCGTGGGTCGTCTAGTTGGGATTGGGATTCAGTTATCGCATTAAGGTCCTTTATTTTGGATATTTGGGATTATGAAATTAATGTGATTTGCAATTTTAATTTTAATTCTTTTGGTCATAAATTAGGAGATGTGGTGTAAATTTATACCAGCCTTTCCCCTCGTAATCGATGAAAAAACTTGTTGTGTCTCTTCAAAACTTTATTCGTCGATGTTTTTGGATTTTCCATCTCAATAAATTATATGCCTATATTTTGAATTCACCTATGTGTGTGTCTATGTGAGCATGATTATGGTGTTATGGTCTGTTGTGTTTGCAGGCTCTGAAGGTTAAGGAGGCGCTGAAAAAGGCACAAGTGGATAATGATGAAGAGAAGCTGTAGTTTTGTAGAAATACAGTTTTCAGATATGATGTTAGGTTTCGTGATAAACTTCACCGGACCTAACACCAACTGAATTTCAGATAGCAGCGAAAATAAAAAGAGACAATAAATTAATTTCAGTTCGTAAGCAATCGTGCTTACGAATTTGGGTGTACAAACCCGAAAACTATATTACTTTTCAAACGTTCAAATACAAAATAATAAAAAGTAATATATGAAAAACAATTTGTATCAATCAGTTGTATACACAAAATACTCGTCGCTTCTTCGTTAGTAGAATTACCTCCGTTGGTTACGCAACGTAGAGATCCTCCTAATTTTCCAGCAAAGCTCCGAGTTCTTCTACTCCGTGTTCTGCTTCAGAATATCTTCACGTCGTATCCTCCTTTCTTCTGTCTTGGTCCATTTAATAATACAAGACTCCAAGTCTTGTCAAACAAGTCAGAAAGTATTTAGGAAACTAAATAAACTCCTAGACTCCAACTAAGAAAGAAATCTAGAGTCCTAAAATACTTCGGTTGACGATGGGCTGTCATCTTGCGCGCGAGAAGGACCATGAATGGTGAGCATAGGATCTTAGAAAATGAGTTTTCCGAAACTGTTTTTATGGGGAGTTTGTATAAGAGTAAGTAAGGTCTCCACCAAATTTCATCACTAGGCGGTTCCGTTTGAGTAGCAAATGGTGCAGAAATTGAGACATGACAGTTCAATGCGTTGGTCATTTTTCTTGGGAGTGGGGAGTTATGTATGTTTTGTTGTAAACGTGATGTATGTTTTTCTTACAAACTTCTATTTCATATTTACAAAAATTGTACATCGATAAGCATATGGGATTTAGCTATGTGGAATTTTGTGATTACTTTTATGATTGTGTTTTTCATTCTACATGTTATATAGCTAGTTTCCGTTGTCTTAATCATTTTTTTCAAGAGTTAAATTAGTATACATTATTCGACCCTTTAAACTAGAAAATTTGGTTAAAGTATCATAAAACGTCATTAAAGTATCAAACTATATGGTTAAAGTATCACAACTCTCTGATGTTAGACTTCTATGTTTTGCATTTCATAGTTTTTTAGAATTGGTTGTTAAAGTATCACAAAATGTAATTAAAGTATCACAATTTCTGGCAAATGTATTACAAAATGTAATTAAAGTATCACACTATTTTGCTTAAAGTATCACAATCCCTAGTAAATGTATCACAAAAGAATTATTTTTAGCGTAATTTTGTATTTTACACAATTTTCAGTAAAAGTATAACAAAAGTAGTTCTATATATCACAATAACAATTAAAAGTATCACTAAAATTTTTTGTCATATTGAATCACATAAAACTCATCCAAACATATAATAAGTCGGTTTCTTTTAGTAAAATAATATAATTTCAAGTATTGTAATGATGAATATAAAATTTATTGAAATCAACAAGCTTGCAAATCAGCCTTTTCTTATTTCAATAAAAGATATATTATTATCAAATAAATTATTACAATATCAACCTAAAGTATCACAAGACTCTGCAAAAGTATCACAAAATATAGCTAAAGTATCATATGTTTTTTTAAATTTTATTTTGTGTTTATCACTACTACAAAAAATGCCATTGGAACAGGGGAATAGGCATCGGTTGTTACTAACAACCGATGCCAAAAATCGCACGGGGTCTTTATTATAATTAAAAAAAGTTATAGGTATCGGTTGTTCCCCAAAAACCGATGCCTATAGTCAGGCGGGTTTTTTTTGTAATAAATAAAAGTTATATGCATCGGTTTTCTAAAACAACCGATGCCTATATAGTGCGGGAAAAATTAATAGCATCGTTTATTAAAAACAACCGATGCCCATAATGATAAAAAAAATCCAAAAATTTTCATTAGAATACATAAGCATCGGTTTTGGTCAAACAACCGATGCCTATAATAGAACACGAGCATCGGTTCCTTATTTACAATCGATGCTTATGTATCGAACAAAATGAAATTGGGGATATGGTGAAATCTCTTCACATTCACAGCAAATTAGGATATTGCCTGAGTTAAAATCTCGATTTAGGAATTACGCTCCACAACTCCAACGAGATCATCATCGTCATCCCAAGGCCACAAGTGCGACCACATAAAGAAAATCCGAGAAACATGAAAATCTAATAACAAGCCTCAAACAGAGGTTTGAGGAAAATACACCCAGAAAGCAATGGAAGGTGTAGTCAAAACCTATGTGTCTTTGTCTTTACCACAACTTAATTCTCCACTTCACAACACTTGTCTGTTTTGCTCTCACTCAAAGCAAAAGCAAGCAGATCTCATCTGGCCCTCAAACAATTCATCCAAATTTCCCAAGATTTCTTGCATACTATCCGAGGATGCGCAAGGGTTTCCTACCAGCAGCTCGAAGGGCAAAATGGATGATTACAACAAAGCTATGAAGAAAATGATGAGGAACCCTTATGAATACCATCACGATCTTGTAAAATCATATATGTATGCATATTGATTCAGAGAAAGCAGAAGGGTAATTTCTTTCCTCCATTAAAATAGAATGTTAAAGATCTAAATTACAACCAAAGGAAAATTCATCCACACTCTTTATATTGCACTACAAGACAAAAAATAAAAACTGTTTTTGTTTTCCTCTCACGTGTGCATGTGCATGTGTTGTATGTTCATTTCATTTGCATTTGCATTGCATTTCATTTTTCTCTTGACTAAGTCAACACCCCCCCTTCAAGAAGGGCCGTGATGATTGACAATGCCCATCTTGCCAAGAAGGAGATGAAACTTATTAGTGGGCAGAGTCTTGGTAAATAAGTCAACCAGTTGGAGGGATGAAGAAATGAACCGAGGCTGGAGGAACCCATTTTTAAAATGATCGCGTACCAAATGACAGTCAATTTCAAGATGCTTTGTGCGCTCATGAAATATTGGATTCTCAAGTATGTGAAGGGCTTCCATGTTGTCACACCAAAGTGGGATAGGAAGAGGAATCTTGAGAAGAAAATCTACAACAATATATGAAATCCATTTTAGTTCACAAACAGTCGAACCTAGAGCTCTATACTATGCTTCAGCAGAAGATCTGGATACTGTTGTTTGTTTTTTTGTCTTCCAAGAAACAAGGGCTTGACCAAGAAAAATACAATAACCTGTGAGGGATCTTCTGGTGTCTGGGCATGATCCCCAATCGGCATCACTAAATGCAGTTAGGGTTTCAGCAGAGTGACTGGGATAAAAAAGCCCTTGTGATGGATTGTTCTTTAAATACCTGACCAAGTGTAGAGCAGCATTCCAATGATCAGAAGAAGGAGAGTTGACAAATTGACTTAGATGCTGAACAGAATAGGTTACATCAGGTCTGGTGAAATTTAGATAAAGCAAACGGCCAACCAACCTTCTGTATTTAGCAGGATCATCAAAAGGATTGGTGAAATCAGCAGTAAGCTTAGAACCAATGGGTAAAGGGGATGCCTCAGGTCTGCATCCGGTTAGTCTAGTGTCCTTCAAGATGTCAAGAATATATTTTCTTTGATGTAAATATGTGCCCTGTGAGCCTCTAGCAATCTCAATTCCCAGAAATTATTTAGCTGGCCCTAGATCTTTAATAGTGAACAAAGTGTCTAGGTAGGTCATCAACTCAGTGATATCAGCCAGATTATTTCCAGTAATCAAAACATCATCAACATATATCAACAGAGCCATAAAAGAAGTGTCTGTTCTTTGTGAAAAGGCAGTGATCATGCTTGGATTTCACAAAGCCAAAGGATAGAAGTTTAGCACAAAACTCATTGTTCCATTCCCTTGATGCTTGTTTCAGGCCATAGAGGCTTCTGTTCAGCTTGCAAACCTGTCCAGGGGCAGATTTAGTGTAACCAGGTGGTGGAATCATATAAAACTCTTCATGTAGATAGCCATGTAGAAAGGCATTGTTTATGTCCAACTGATGGAGTGGCCAGGATTTTGAGGTAGCCAATGCAATAAGCAGTCTGACAGTAACAAGTTTTGCAACAGGGGAAAAGCTGTCAAAGAAATCTATGCCTTGTATTTGATGAAATCCCTTTGCCACTAGCCTAGCTTTGTGTCTTTCCACAGTACCATCAGGATTCATTTTCACCTTGTATACCCACTTGCACCCAATAGGTTGTTTTCCAGGTGGTAGTGAAGTTGAGTCCATGTCTGATTATTCTCAAGGGCTTCTATCTCTTTGTTCATTGCAAGTATCCACTCATTAGACTTGCAGGCTTGATCATAGGGAGATGGCTCTGTGATCTTGTCAATGTTGGTTAGAAAGGCTAGATATTCCTCAGTGAATAGGTTAGATGTGATATGAGGAAAGGTGGAAATTGGATATGGTTTCCCTCCATCAATTAAGGGCATGTCCTGATTATATGTGTGAGTAGTGTGACAGCTCATTACATAATCAGAATAACATGCAGGTGCTTTCTTAGCTCTAGAGCTTTTCCTTGCTTGCAGAGTTTGAGAAATATCCATGAATGTATCTTTTATTGAAGGATCAGCTGTAACTTCAACACATGGTAAGGGAACATGCTCAGGAGGTGATTTGGATTCCTTGTATGGCAAGATATGTTCAAAGAAGATCACATCTCTGGATGTGAATATGTTTCCTGATTCCATGTCATATAGTCTGTAACCCTTCTGACCACTAACATATCCAATCAGTACACACTTGGAGGCTCTGGGAGTGAACTTAGCTTTGTGTGGTAAGGTGTTTGTGGCATAGGCAAGACTGCCAAATACTCTAAGTGAATAGAGGTTTGTCTTGTGTCCATATAGCCTTTCAAAGGGTGAATCCCATTTCAGTACAGCACTAGGGAGCCTGTTTATGATGTAAGCAGCTGTGAGAATGGAGTAAGGTCACAGTTTTGAAGGTATGTTGGATTCAAACATCAAAGCCCTTGCCACATTAAGGAGATGCCTGTGTTTTCTTTCAACAACTCCATTCTGCTGGGGAGTATAAACACAGGTGTACTGATGCTGAATTCCCTGGGATTTGAAAAGTTCTTGGCATTCTTTACTTAGAAACTCTGAACCATTGTCTGTTCTGATCTTTTTGACAGATTTGTTGAATTGTGTGGGAGCCATCATGAAGAAGTCTCTGAGGATATTAAGTGATTCAGATTTATGGCCCATCATAAATGTCCATGTGGCTCTACTATAATAATCCACCACAGTTAGCATGTAAGGAGTGTTTGTAACAGAAGATTTGTTGTAAGGACCCCATATGTCTACATGTATAAGCTCAAAGATATTCAGTGTCTGAATGTTGCTTGTTGGAAAAGGTAGTCTGCTCTGTTTGGAGATTTGACATACATCACAGGGTTGATTTTTCAGTTCATGACCATACAAGTGTTTTAGGTCAGGTATGTGTTGCAGTGTATGAGTAGAGAGGTGTCCCAATCTCTTGTGCCAAGTGTCAAAATTAGCATCATGACCTGTCAGTAAGGTATTTGTCTGAAATGTGGTAATTCTTGAATTTGACCTAACTGGTGATAGTACATAGAGCTTCCCAATCAGTTCTCCCCTTGCTTTGACCATTTCTGTCTTTTCATCTTGGAGTAAGCAATGATCAGAATAAAATGTGCTTTTAATTCCTGATTGAGCAGCAATCTGAGCCACTGACAGCAGATTGTATTTGAATGATGGAACTAGAAGCACTTCTGATAAAGTTAAAATATCATTTACTTGGACATTTCCCACATGAGATACCAGTTTTTGTGTTCCATCAGGTAGGTAAACTGAGATCTGAGATTTTGTAGCCATCAAGCCTGTCATAAGTCCCTCATCATTACACATATGTTTGCTAGCTCCTGTATCAATAATCCAACTCCCATGCTTGACTGTGTCATGAGTAGACAATGCAAAGTGCAACATAGGATCATTTTCACACTTGACAAGATTTACATAGTTATTTCCTGTGCTGTTCTCATTTGCAAGTCCTTTCTCTGAGAAGTATTTTGTGATCTCCTTTTGGATCATTGAGGATATGTCAAGTTGGACATCATTGGAACATTGTGAATCAGCAGAGTTTCTAAAATTATTTCCATCCCTTGTATTTGTCATGTTAGCACTGACTTTGTTCCTTTGATCCTTGAGATCCTTGTACCAATCTGGCACTCCATGTAGCTTAAAGCATTCAGACCTTTCATGAATCAGCAGAGTTGTACTTTTCTTCCTTGCTTCTTCTCATGTTAACCTTTCCTGTGTGACTTCCTTGAGTTGGATTCCAGCTGTTTTGCACACCTCTTCCAGAATAATTGCTTTTCATCTGAAAACCAGGAGTTTGTGTTTTGTTGTTATATGTGTAGTTCCTTTCTGTATTCCCATATCTAGTTAATAATGCGGAGTTATCATTCAATTCAACATTTATGTTCTGCAGACTTCTTTGTTTCTCAACTCTGAGCACCATGGAATAAGCTTTATTCACAGTTGGTAAGGGATCCATTATGAGAATTTGGCTTCGAACATTTTCATAGCTATCACTCAGTCCCATTAGCAATTGCATGAGTTTTATGTTTTGTTCAATCTCATACAATCCTTTCTCAGAACCACAGGTACAAGCAGTAACAGGCATTAAAACAGAATACTCATCCCATAATTTTTTTAATTTTGTGAAGTAAACAGCAGCATGACTATTTCCTTGTGACAAAGTAGTAATTTCCTTTTCTAATTGGAACAGTAAGGGACCATTGCTTTCCCCAAACCTTTCACAGAGATCCGTACACAATTCCCTAGCAGAATCCACATATAAGAAAGCTTCAACTATATCTTTCGAAATTGAGTTTAATAGCCACGATGTAATCATGTAGTCCACTTTTCTCCATTGATCAAATGAAACTGAATCATTCTGAGGTTTTGCTACTGTACCATCTATGAACCCTAGTTTATTTTTGGCACCGAGTGAAATTTTTATGGATCTGCTCCATGTAAGGAAGTTGTTACCTGTAAGTTGTGTAGAAACTAGAGCCATGCCTGGGTGATCCGAGCTCTGCATGTGTAATGGATCATCATCTCAGATTGCGATTTGATTTGTTGAGGAAGAGGCTGTGTTCGAGTTTAGCGCTGGCCAGGCATTCGTCGTCATTCTATTTGCTGCCATTAAAGCTCTGTTTTATTACTGTATTTTGATTTTGATGCTGGAGAAGAAGAATTAAAGGCCTGGGCTCTGGATATCATGTAAAATCATATATGTATGCATATTGATTCAGAGAAAGCAGAAGGGTAATTTCTTTCCTCCATTAAAATAGAATGTTAAAGATCTGAATTACAACCAACGGAAAATTCATCCACACTCTTTATATTGCACTACAAGACAAAAAATAAAAACTGTTTTTGTTTTCCTCTCACGTGTGTACATGCATGTGTTGTATGTTCATTTCATTTGCATTTGCATTGCATTTCATTTTTCTCTTGACTAAGTCAACAGATCTTGGTGGGTTTTTCGATTTACTATTCCTTTCCCTTTTTTTTCCTTTTTCAAGTTTTATTGTTATTTATATATATATTATGGTGTTTAAAAAATGAATAACCTTAATTTTTTTTGAAAGCTGGTTTTAGATCTTTTATGTATATAACTGTTGTAATTTGTGAACTGTAATCCAATTCCTTCCCCAGTCCCTATCTAAACCTCCGCAAAACTCCCAACCCCAATCTATAGTAAAATCTGGTAAAAAAAAAGTAACAGTTAATCGCAGAAAATGGCCGAAAGTAAGCAAGGATTCATGACTCTGGAAATTCTAGCAAAGGCCGGTGCTTTATTGGGTCCATCTCAGCAAAACCCTATCGCTTTTGTGCAGACACAGTTCAAGGAGGTGGAGGCTAGGCTTAAGGTGTGGCTGGCCAAGCAGTCGTTGGTGGTGGAGGCGTCCGTCCTCGCCGGCATCAGCGTTGCCCAGGGAGCTGCCATTGGCGCTTTCATGGGGACCCTCACCAGCTATGCTGCCCCGTTGATCACACCGCCGCTGAAAGCGGCGAACTTTAATCCGGAGGCCATGGCGTCGCTCAAGCAAGCTCAGGTTCTTGCCGGAGGTCTCCTTGTACAAGCACACAATTTTGCCGTCATGACAGGTGTCAATGATGGTATATCTTGTGTCATGAAACGATTGGGAGGCAAGGAGGATGTTCAATAAGCACTTTTACAACTTATTTTACCCAATAAAAGTTTCTATTAACTAATTCAAGTTTTATCGATTCAGGAGTTTCGCATGTAAACATACTTCTGAAATGATGAAAGTCCCAATGCGGTTACATAAATAAAAATCTTGTCCTCCTAAAATCCAAAACTGTATTATTTTAAATGATTATATTAGCATGGAAAAAAACAAACTCTTACAAGATAAACTAAGCTCTTTATATATATATATATATATATATATATATATATATATATATATATATATATATATGTATATATAGACCCATTAAAATCTCCATTTGTTATATCCAATAATCTTCCTAACACATATGGCTAACATAGTCTCTCTTGCAATGGAGAGAACTGGGCAGTGGTAATTTTCTTCCTTTATTAATTCTTTTAAACATAATCTAGTTTTTCTTTGTTTTTATTTTGTTTTTTTTAATAATTTTCTTGATTTTTGGATCCAGGGTTTTTTCTCAAGAAACTCCAACTGATGTTATTATTGTAGTTGGAGAAGCCAACTTTTCTCTGCACAAGGTATGCAAGGAAAAAAAAAGTGTTTCTTGATTATCATAAGCTGAATATTATTATTTTTTATATAATAACTTGTGGGCTTTTTGCAGTTTATGCTTGTAGCAAAGAGCAACCATATAAGGAAACTGATTCTTGATTCAAAAGAAGCTGATTTGGCAAGAATAAACTTGTCAGATATACCTGGTGGCCCAGAGATCTTTGAAAAAGCTGCAAAATTTTGCTATGGTGTAAACTTTGAGATCACAGTTCACAACGTGGTGGCTTTGAGATGTGCAACTGAGTATATGCAGATGACTGATAAATATTGTGAAAATAATCTTGCTGGTTTCTTGTCCCAAGTTGCCTTAACCACGTTATCTGGTGCGCTTGTGGTGCTCAAGTTTTGTGAGGATCTTATACCCATGGCTGAGGATCTAAGGATTGTCCAAAGATGTGTTGATATTGCTAGTGCCAAGGTACTATTATTTAGATTTTTTTTTTGTGTGTGTTCTTGATTATTGGTTTGTGTATGATCTTGTTGTAGTTTTGTTTCTTGGTTGTTGGTTTTTGTATGATCTTGTTGTAGTTTTGTTTCTTGATTATTGGTTTTATATGATCTTGTTATAATTATGTTTCTTGATTATTGGTTTTTGTATGATCTTGTTGTAGTTTTGTTTCTTGATTATTGGTTTTATATGATCTTGTTATTGTTTAGTATCTAGGAAAATACCCTGCCAATTATTTGGTATTTGATTGTTGGTTTATGTTACAAAAGGAAACATAAATGAGTTAATTGATTGTTGCTAATTTTTTACCCCTCATTCGGTTAGGCTGAAAAAAAAAACATTTTTGTTGATGCTTGTTGCTACTTTTTACCACTTGAGTTGGCTAAAAAATATTTTGTTAATTGATTGTTGCTACTTTTTCCCTTTTCATTTGATTAGGCTAAGAAACATTAACTAATCAATTGATTGTTGCTACTTCTTACATTTGAATAGGCAAAAGAATAAAAATTTGGTAATCTTGTTTCTACTTAGTTTTCTTCTCATTTTATTAGCCTAAAAATCATTTAGTCAGAATGATTGTTGTTACTTTTGAATAGGCTAATAAAAATTTAGTCAATTGATTTTCTTTTATTTTTCTCCCCTTCTTTCAGATTCCTAATTTTGATTGATTTTTATTACTACTTGTGTGTTTTGATTAGGCTTGTGTTGAGGCTAATTTCCCAAGCCGTTCACCTCCAAACTGGTGGACAGAGGAGCTAACAATCATAGACATAACCTTCTTCTCAAAAATCATTGCATCAATGAAATCAAGAGGAGCAAAAGGCCTCACTCTAGCAAGAGCCATAAATGTTTTTTTTCCAGGACTTGTTAGATTTGCCTTAGCAAATGTGCCTCGTGCCAATTTTCAGGACTGCAGCGATGAAGCCATATTTGGTATAATGGAAAAGACACTTCAGTTATTTGAAATGAGCTTCACCGAAAACGAGATCTCAGCAGCTTTTGAGATATGTGGTAAGTTAACTATATAAAAAGGATTTATGTAGTTACAAATACTCGATAAAACACCAATAGTTGTCTCCTGTAGCTTGTTTTTGCAAAACATATAATTTGTATTCTTCCTGAGTTGGTAATTGCTATACTCTCATTTGTTCCATTTTTGTATTTCAGGTTCGGAAGCATCTCCGCAAGAACTTGTTGATTCGATTTTTGACCCTGATGCTCATAAGGTCTGTGTCATTACCAATAGCTTCTATTAGCAGCAGCTTTTAATTTTTTTGAGTTATTATTATTATTATTATTATTTATTTATTTGGCAGAATCGACCTCCGAAAAGAAAGATTCAGCCCTTCGACTCGATATTTATAAAAATTGAGGAATACGTTGATGTCCCATCTCAAGTCGGGCCTTCTGATTCACTTGAAAGATCAAGGGGTAAGATGCCGAAAGCACAACGCACAGATGGCCCCAACATTTTCAAAAAAACCAAAGGACGAATTCACAGAAGACACGAGCAGTCCCATTGGTCGGGCGAGGTCCAAATCTGCATCAATTGCGAGACGAGCGGAATATCCCATCTCTGCGAAAGACTCGGAAGAGTGTCGGCCCCACCACCCGAGCAGCAGAGGGAACTCATCCAGTAATTATAAGTGAAGAATCTCGTATTTGCAACTTTTTGGTTGTAATAATATCATATAGTGAAGCCTGATCATGGAGTATGAAACTTACATTGGATGATAATTATTGTAGCTTTTTTTCTTCTATGCTCAAATCATCCGTTGAATGAAACTCTTATTAGTCGTGTGTTGGTTTTTGTTTGATAAATTATATTTAGGGGGAAAAATTGATGCGTATACATACACATTAGGCATCGTTTTAACCAAACCATTGCCTATATCTATACATTAGGCATCGATTTAACCAAGCCGATACCTATATCTATACATTAGGCATTGATTTTAGTCAAACAACCGATGCTTATGTCAGTTATTAGCATCGGTTGTTTGACAAAACCAATGTCAATATCTTTATAGGCATCGGTTTTGGTCAAAAAATCGATGTTTATGTCAGTAATTAGCATCGGTTATTTTACAGAACCGATGTCAATATCTCTATATTAGGCATCGGTTTTGATCAACCAACCGATGCATATGTTAGTTTTAGCATCGGTTGTTTGATAAAACTGATGTCCATATATAGACATTAGACATCGGTTGTTTGACAAAAAACCGATGCCTAATGTATATATTAGGCATTGGTTTTGATCAAACAACCGATGCCTATGTCTATTATTAGCATCGGTTGCAAAACCGATGCCTAAAGTCCAGGTTATAGGCATCGGTTGTAAAACCGATGCCTATTAGCAAAAACAATCGATGCTATTGGGCTATTTCTGTAGTAGTGTATGTTTTCTTTTAATTGATTGTTACGGTATCATAAAAGGTTGTTACAATATCATAAACCATAATTAAAGTATCACATCTCTTTAATGTATGATTATGGTTTCATATCTATTTTACATAAACAGGTGGTTACTGTAGCACATAATATTATTCAAGTAGCACAAAATATATTCTAAATATCGCATGTTTTTAATATTTGATTTTTATATCATATTCATTTATATTTTCATTATAAGTACTTAAAGTATCACAAGTGGTTGTTAATGTATTACAAACAATTGCCAAAGTATCAAAAAATATTATTTATAATATCCCTTCGACCATCTAGAAATTATGAAATCAAGTTTGACAAAATTATTACAAATCCGCAAATTCGCATAGTTAACGATGCATTTCTACTATTTAGTGGAAAAAGTTTGTTGAATGCTATAATTAAAGTATTAAAAAGTATTGTTCAAATATCATAAAATATAACTATTGTATTACAATATATAGTTTGTCGTCTATTCGTTGCCGCCAAATCGAACCATCACTAAGACTTTCTTCATCACGACACTCAGCCCCAACAACACAAAATAGTACACAATACATATACGCGCACACCACCACCACAACCACAACCCCAACACGCTAGAACATGCACAACCGGAACTCTCTTCTCTTCGCTAAATAACTGCTCAATTCATCGACATTCTCGTAAACTAAGCTCCTACCGCCGTTTTTATTCCCATAAAGAGCCATAATTCTACACAAAAATCCAAAAATAATTAAATTGGGGACAATATTTCAGTGTAAAAATGAAGTAAAATTCAAAAATATTTCAGTTTAAAAGTATCACAATATCAACCTAAAGTATCACAAGACTCTGTAAAGTATCACAAAATATATTTAATCTGAGTGCAAGTTAGCACTTTATTCACCTAACACACAAAATCTCACCTATTACTCTCGAGTTCATCTCTTCTGCCCAAACGCTGCAAGTTTTTTAAACCATCAAAATCTAAAGACCGATTAAATACCCAAAAATGTTACCACCTTCGTGCAAGAACACTACCCCTTGCTGCTTTTTTGAATGATAACAATTAAAATTCTAGATTAAACCCTCAGTCAAATTCAAAACCCACCAAATCCAACCATTTTCCAAAATCCCACTTTTCGTAAAGAAACCCAGCCCAAGATCTTGGCCTTCAATCACGAAACGACGTCATAAAATCAAACCCAGGCCACAAAACACCGTTGATACTAACAATGGAAGCCATAAGCAAAATCAAGCTTAAAGTATTTTGTCAATCGAAAACTGAAGCAAGATAATAAATAAATAAATAAATAAATAATTAAGTTTAATTACCACAAAAGAACTTGTAACTAGTTACCAATAACCATTGTGCTTCGACGCTGGTACCATGATGGCAGAGATCTCGCACCATTTTGAAAAATTAAACCAATAATTTATTAATCTTGATGACGACGAACAGAGGCAACCAGGGAGGATCAATTTCCGTGACCCTGTTTGCGAAGGAGAGAGATAAAGAGGGGAAGGGGATACGTTATTTACTTTGACTTTTCCTTTTTTGCAGCACCATTACATCCTTCATCCAAAACAGCATTACAAAGTATCACAAATATTATCAAAAGTATCACAAACGGTACTCAAAATATTACACAATTAGAAAGTACAATAATACCTGGGTTCATATCTTCTTCTCTAGTTGATATAAGAATACAATCAGCATCATTACATCCTTCATCCAAATCAACATTACAAAGTATCACAAATACTATCAAAAGTATCACAAACGGTACTCAAAGTATTACACAATTAGAAAGTGCAGTAATACCTGGGTTCATATCTTCTGCTCTAGTTGATATAAGAATACAATCAACACCATTACATCCTTCATCCACAACAACATTACAAAGTATCACAAATACTATTAGAAGTATCACAAACGGTACTCAAAGTATTACACAATTAGAAAGTGCAGTAATACCTGGGTTCATATCTTCTGCTCTAGT
>BMAC01000078.1:1181635-1205709 GCA_014905375.1 Phtheirospermum japonicum
CAGTTCCACCACAACCTCGCGAGGTAAAAGCAAGAGGCATCAAGATTCTTAATATCATCATTAGATTCTAATTCTCAGCTCAACTAAACAAAACCCCTATCTGTTATCTCATAACTCAAAGTCACTTACAATCTTTTGAGAAATTCACATATTAATAAAAGCTAATGATAAAAACCAATAGTGGGATGTAACACAAAAAAATCTAGATCATAACATTAAAACTATTTTCCTAATGACACCCACTATTTTAAACACTTAATTCAGCCATCTAAGAACAAATCCATCTTTTTCAATCGCAAGTAATAAAATTTAATGAAAGGTGGAAAAAAGAAAAAAAAAAAGAAAGGTAATATATAGGGATGTGGTGTGATTGATAATCGAATAATTTTTTTTTTACCTAAGCAACGAACTTTTACAATGATTCCTCGACTCTCCAAGATAGACTCCACATATAAGCCCGATCCAGAGCAAGTGGTGCAAAGAATATCTCCTTTAGATTCACAGTTCGGACAATGAGGATTATATCCAATATCTTTTTCAGCCAAGGATATCCCAATCGGCTCCTCGATTATTTCCTCTGGAATAGGTTTATCGTAACAAAAAAGAGATTCGAGGCTACTTCTTCGCTTGTCCACATTCCCAACTGCACATTTCACAGCCTGCAACATCACAGAGATGTAACTCACTACCTCTTACCATTTTAAACTTTATGATTCAATAAAACATAACCTACTAAACAAAATCAGAAGGGAATAATAATATGATATATGTGCTATATATAGTTATCTTCACATATCATTTCCTAGAAAACTTAGAGCAAAACCGAAATATGCAAATAATTTAGAACCTATACAAGCACTGATATCTCAAGAACCGAAAATGAGTTGGGTAATGAAGTTAAACAAACTTAATTTCACCAAATGTACCAAATCTCAGCTTATTACAATTCAAGAGTGACACAATCTGGTCGCCTACCCTGCTCATGGACCCTGGAGCGTGGGCTCTGGTCGCCTCCACTTTCGTAGCTGCCACCATCGTCTCCTCCTCGGAGCCCCCTGCGATGACTGGGCATCCGCCATCGGATTGCAAAAAACCTGACAAATTCAACCAAACCCTAGGTCACTGTAATTATAAATCACAGTTCGAAATGCGAATGCGGGAAACATGTAGAGAGAGAGGGACCCAACCTGCGAGGGGATTAATTCGAATTTGTATTTTGGGCACGAGAGTAAGATCGGAGGGTGGAGAAATGGGGGAGGAGACACGACTGAGATTGGTAAATGGGGAATTGGGGCAAGAATGGGTTTTAGAGTAGCGGGTGAATGTGTGGGCCTGTGGTTGAGTCATGGGTCCGGTGGAGGTGGCCGCCGCTCAAGGCGGCGGCGGAAGAAGGAAGGAGATGATGATCTTCAAGGCGAGGAGAGCAGATTTTGCCAAGAAATGAAAAAACGAGCAAGGTAGAGAGAGGCAAGAGTAAAATATAATTGACGGGGGCAGGGTTTATTTATTGTATTAACTATTTTTTTTAATATAATTTTTCACGTCGGTTATTAAAAATCGACGTGATATACTTTATATCACGTCAGTTTTGAAATAACCGACGTAAATATGTCACATATCACGTCGGTTTATATATAAACCGACGTCAAAAATATTTTTCGTCGGTTTCTATAAAACCGACGTGAAATCTATGTTTTGTAGTAGTGTTTGCTTGAAGACTTTTAATAAAGATTTTTGTAATAACCAATTACATCAATTAGTCGTCGTAATTCATAATCATATTAAGAAGTCAATCATAATAAATTTGGATTAGTTACCCGTAATTAGATTTGCTTGAAAATGTCTAATTTTCTTTTAAAAAAATCCTAACAATAAATCCTAACATAATGTGTGTGTTTGAGTCCTAAATTTAACGAAGCTTTTTCAAAATCTTCACACCAAATATAGTTCGTTCTTCCTTAAATATGTTTCTTATTTATCTAATAATTTGAATACAACACCAATTCCTAATTCCACTTCCTCATTCTTATATACATATTATTTTGCAGTCATTTTTATCGAACCTAACACTATGAACCAACCAACCATTTACATTTTATAAATATATTATTAAAACTAATAATAACTTCATATTCTATAACAAAAGACTTTATATCAATTAATATCAATTATTACATTTTTTCCTTATGTGGATTAGACATTATTATCTTTTAATATATTGCCTAAAATAGTTTTGAATCTTAAAGTTTCTATGAATATCTCGATATCAATCAAGGCATTCAGTTTTTTTTTTTAATAAAATACGAAATATATATTAAAAAGAAGAAATCCATATAAACGCAGATCACGACATCCGTTCCTTGACTAAAGGCATATGTTCAGGCCTCATTAAAACCTCCCGAGGTAAACCCACCCTTGTGGGAGAAACCCTCGTAGAGGAAAGAGTACCCTCCCCACGCCAGTAGTAGAAGGAGCAGATCAAAGCGATAAAAAACGCTAAAAGCAACAAGCCAGCTAAAAATAAGATCTGACTACAACAAGCTAGTCGTAATCTATAAAGTAGCAACATCAAGGTCCTCTGTCGAACCGAGATTAAACTACCATCCGAGGGGCAGAAATTATTATCGTGATGAATGGAATATTGTTTTACCCAAAACAGCATTGTTCACCAGATCTAAGAGAAACGCCGGAGGCGACGTGAATCAGTCGTAATGAAGAGAATCAGATTTGGAAAGTGCATTAGCATCGCGATTGCCTTCTCGATAAATATGCAAAACCATGAACTCGATCGAGGTAGTGAGGAAAAGAACCCGACGACAATGAGCCAAGAAGCGCCTAGGGACATCCAGGCAACGCTTCACAAAAATCTCCACCAAATAAGTAAAGTCGGATTCTAGCCAAATCCATCTCCAGCCTCTATGATCATCCTCCTCAACTGTAATAATCGCGGCCTCCAACTTTGCCTCGAAGGCAAACCCTGGCCAAGCGATCTTGAAAAACTGCCTTTTACAATACCCCGGCACGTACGAAAAATGCCTGCCACGATGCAATCTCTAGGACAGCCCAGAGCACTGCCATCCATATTCACCTTAATCCAACCAGGTGAAGGGAGCAACCGGGTCATAGGTGAAAGGGTGGGCGGAGGCGCGGGCCTACCACGCACATCCAATATGCGCAAGCAAATCAGGTCAGAGACAGTGTTCACCTCGTGCCGTGATCAAAAGTGGAAGACTCCAGTATGAGTGAACGAGTGAGAACAAGAGCCTCTGTGGTAGAAGGTCAAGCTCCATTATGGATGAAATTGCACCGAAGGTGCTAGATTATCCAAATCACCGAGATGAAAGTCGCTTTCCATAAGAAGACTACCTGCGCACTAAAACGAAAGTCAATAGCAAAAACACAAAGGTTAGCATAACCACCTGAGAGGCGGATCTGGATGTCAAAAGCGTCCTCGATCCAAATCCAAAGGTGTCGTGCAATCCGGTAGTCCGTGAGAATATGGTTGACCATCTCAGAACTCGCGAAGCAAAAATAATAAAAGGAAGGACCTATGAACCCCCACCTGAGGATCACGTCAAAGACACCGATCTGATTAAAGGTCACATTCCAAACAGTGATAGAGCGCCGAGCAATAATATGAGAAGACCAAATCCAGTTGCCCCACCAAACTTTGAGAAACTTCTGTCAGAGATGGCCATACGTAATCTTGGTCGAGATGTCCCTAGTAAGAGGTAAAGACCAAACACACTTATCCTCGGTGTAAGGGATAATGGGAAAATGAAGGATGTCAATGAAGACATTAGTATAAGTGACGAGGAAGCTCTCCATTAGGTGCCAGACCCCAAAGAAGAAGTAATCGGCGGCAGTCTGAGAGAACTGAGGCTTAAAAATCTCCAAAATGCCGATACGGGAAGCGATGGAGTAACCGAGCCAATTATCCCACCAAAAGCTAACCCTGGAGTAACTGCCAGGAATCCACCGAGAGTTCTCCAAAATGCAGGTAACGTGGCCCTGATGCCTCCCCAAATGGACGAGGAGACATGAGCACGGGGGGAACCATTTGTCTTAAAGAAGCGCTCACAGAGAAGACGAAAAGCCATGGAGTCCTTGTTAAGAAAGTTGTTAGCAAATTTGAAGAGGAACGAGAAATTTGCAGTGGTGACAGATCGAATACCAAGGCCGCCTTACTCACGAGGGGCACAACAGTGGGCCCAGTTAACCTTATAACACTTACGCTTAGAAATATCGCCAGACCAGATTAAATTTCTAATAGCAGTCTCAAGCCTGCGGGTAAGGGGTTGGACATTTGAGAATGAGAATGGAATGCACCGTAGTCATGGTAATGACAGAGTTAACAAGGTAAATGCGACCAGCTAGGGACAGAGAGGAGCCTTTCTAAGTTCCAAACATAGCCAGCGTCTTATCAAGGATCGGGCGAAGATGATTAGTACGAGGGCTACAACGAACCATCGGGACACCTAGATAAGATGCAGGGAGAGAGCCCACAGAGAAACTAGAGACCTAAAAAACATGATGGATAATGGCAAGGGTCATCAAAGAACCAAAGTAAATCTTAGATTTCTCTGATCTGAGAATCTATCTGGAGAAATCCCCATAGCGGAGATGGCCCTAACATTAGGGGTCAAAGCATGACTCATAACAAGGATATCATCGATGTAAAGAAGGCAGGTTGGGAAGCAAAGTGAGCGACCAGTATGAAATAGAGAGAAGGGCACGTGCAATCACGTCCTCCGCGATGCAGAACGAAAGGGGAGAGAGGGGATCCCTCTGGAAGACACCCCTAGTGCAACTAAAGTAGCCTACTGAGCTACCATTTAGGAGCACCGAGATACGAGCCGAGTGAAGAATGGTCTCAACCCACCCAATAAAGATAGCAGAAAGCCAAAACACGTAAGACCGCAATCAGAAAGCCCCAATCCAAGGTATCAAAGGCGTTACGAATGTCGATCTTCATGACCATGTTCGTACTGAAGGTGCGGGAGGTGAGGCAATTAAAAGCCTCAGAGGCAACAGTGATACAGTCATGAATCTGTTTTCCCAGAATAAAACTAAACTGGGAATCCGAGATCACCTTACCAATGAAAACACCAAGATGGGTAGCTATTACCTTAGTGATGATCTTGAAGGAGAAGTTACTAAGGGCGATCGAGCAAAAATCTTCCACACGAATCACCCCCTTAACCTTCTGAATGAGAATCATAAAATTGGAATTAAAACCAGTAGGAAGTGATCGAAGAATTCTTAGCACTCTAAGAAATCTTCTCCACAATAGTACGAAGTCGATTGTAGAGCGGTAAGTTTTCCCGAGTCGTGTCTCTCGAGGATAGATATAATCGGCGGTCGGTGTTTTTACTTGCTCTCTTGCTAATCAAAAACTACACTAATCTAAACTAAGAAAGAATTAAGTCATTGAGTGGGTTTTGAGTTCATGCTAAAGTTTGAATTTAAAAGGAGACTTTAATTAAAAATGATTCAAATGGAAATAATGAAAATGAGGGTTTAGGGTGTTCGGTTCGTCTCCACGATCAATCGGTTTTTTCCGAGCACTTATTCCACAATTGGGGTTGTCAATCCCAAATGTCGATCAAGTATTTGGGTCGTCAATCCCGAGCCTCAACAAAATCTGATTAATGGTTCTAAACAAACCTAAACCCTAAACCCGTAATTTCTAAACTAATTGCATCAAATTAAGCTCACAATTAAAAGATAATTCATGGAGGGAAAATCAAGCATTTCAAATTGAAATTGGTCAAAAGGCATTAAATTGAAAAGAAGTCAAATTACCAAAGAGGAAAACTTCATACATCTTTTAAGGACTAAGAGCTTGCTTGGCTAAAAAGAGTAAAAAGCTTGAAAAGAGCATTAATGGAGTTTTGCAAGAACAAGAACAAACTAAAACCTAGAAATGAGAAATTGAAGAACAATGCTAAGAACATCAACACAAACTAAATCTAAAAACCAACACAACTTCAATAACAACAATCAACAATAACAACACAAGAAGGTAAGAGAAAGGAAAATACCAAATGCATTGAACTCAAAAGCTTCAAATCTTCAAACTAAAAGCACCACAAATGAGGGAGGTGTCACTCACTCCAACACTTGTTTAAGAGCTATAAACTAACTAGGCTAAACTAGATTAACTACTAAACTAGCTAAAACTACACTAAACTAGGGTTTATTATTGCAAGGAAAATGTAGAGGCTTGGAGGAAATGGAGCAAGCCCCAAATTCCACCAAGGAAGATTTTTTTTTTAGATAAGGTAGGAGAGCTGGGCTATATACACCAAAATGCAGGGGCAAAATGGTCAAAATAAGTCAAAAATCCTGAATTCCCCTGCATTTTAGTCGATCGACTGAGGGCCAGTCGATCGACTGGCAGTCGATCGACTGAAAGCTGTCGATCGACTGTTTCGTCCAAAAATCCCAAACTCACTGGAATCCAGTCGAATTGGGGAGTGCCAGTCGATCGACTGGTTCGACTGCTCCGGCTCGTCTTCTCATTTCCGCTCCTGTCGTCCGTCGGTTGTCGCTCCTCATTCGCGCTGTGTTCCCTTGCTTTGCCCGTTCCAATTCGAGTCGAGTGGGATTCTCCGAGCGTGCACGGGACCGCTTTGGTTATCCTACGGCCATAAATACAAAAACGAGTAAAAATATACGAAAAACTAATAAAAACCGCACAAAAGCTACAAAAAACCTAAAACTAACAAAATAGGCCAAAATGACTCCTAATACCCGTAAATACAAGCAAAACACACGCGAATGCGACACAAAAAGGTAACAAAAAGGTGTACAAAAAAGTAAAAATCAGGAAGAGAGGAAGAATCAAAGAAGTTTCGGACGCTGAACAAACATCTTGTTCGACAATATCCTAGCATTCCTGAAAGGAATGGTCATAAAGCCGTCCAGACCAGGAGCTCTACTAGGGGCGAGAGAAAAGACAGTCTCACGAATCTCTTCTTTTCTTGGAATAGCAAAGAGGAAGAGGTTAGAATGAGTGTGGATGGCTGGATGTAGGAACTCATTAATCCAAACAGGGGACGGAAAAGGGTGGTTGGCAGAGAAAAGATCCGAGAAGAAGGAAATGATCTTAACTTGAATCGCATTAAGGGGATTATTGACCACCCCATCTATCAAGAGAGATGCGATGGAGGATTTTGTGACCCAAGCCTTAATACTACGGTGGAAAAAGGCCGTATTATGGTCGTTAAAGAATCCACAGTTAGTGGTAACTTGTAAAAATCCACCCGCATCCAAGAACCTCCAGAAATCCGAGCAAGAAGAAGTATCAGGAGGGTTGCCCCCACGACGCTCGTGGGCACCCAGAACAATGTTAAATTCCCGATAATCAACAGATGGGGGAGCGAAAGACTCAAAACGTCTCTCCAGAGAGAGCGTCGCTCCAACTCCACATTGTGAGTGTGAATGAAACCAAGGTGGAAACCGAGATCCCCGAAGGTGGCACGGAGGAGGATAAATTGATCCGAGGGGAAAAGAGTAGAAGTAGAGATAACGGTGTATCTCGTGAAGACCTAGATATCCGGGATACCATAGCCGTGAAAATTCTCGTCAACAAAGGTGAGATCGAGGGACCGCCAGAATGAAGCACGAATGCTAGAGAAAGAGACCATCGGTTCCGCAATAGCAAGAAAATTGGGATGGTGAACTCGATAGAGTTCCTTAAGGACTAAACGAGAAACAGAGTTATCAATCCCTCAAATGTTCCAAAAGAGGCAATACATTAATCAGATGTGGAGAGGGAGGGGTTTCGATTCCTCCTATCCGTTTGATCAAAATGAGAGAGCTCATTTTGAAGGTCCCTAAACTAGCGTCAGAGTCGTCAATATCAGACCACCGTATACTGGCATCCGTGGACATAAGATGACGAGGAATAGAGGACCCTGGCTCATCGAGTGTAAACTCGTGAGAGGGGTTACTCGCTTTGACCTTGTCCTTAGCACTTTGCGAAAGTGATTTAGACGCAGTCTTAGGGTCATAAATAGCGAGTGTACGGTCAAGATGGGACACAGGGGATGGAGTATTCAAGGAGTTAGCTCCAAGAATAGGACCATGGCGTAAGTGCGTAGCCGGGGTGCCACGTACGGCACCTGTGGTGAGAATGCTGCCAATAGCGGGAGGTATCAAAGACGAAGGGAGAGAAATGAGCTGGCCCTTCCCATCCAAAATAGATGAGGAAAAAGGAGCAGCAATGGGTTTAGGATCGGGGTTTCCAGAAGCGGAGCGGGGTTCGGGACACGATGGGGAAACCGGGCGAGGGGGGGGAGACCCCATGCTGATGTCAGACTGCAACGCGTTAAAAGCGTTAGAAGAAGATGTAGTAGGGTCAAAATTTGGGCGGGATTCTATATGGTTATGGACCTTATGCTCATGAGAATCAGAACATCGATGAGAGCGTCTGGTGTTAAATGTTTGCTATTCGTCTCTATTGATATTACGAGCAACACGAGATTTATAAGAAGGGTAAGAACCAACAAGATGCCCAACAGATTTGCAAAACGAGCAGAAATCCGACAGATTCTCATAGCCTATAGAAATATACCCATAATATCCCTCGCGTTCAATCATAAACATCTCATGCAGGGTATTATCGAGGTTCAACTCAACCAACTCAGGAACAAAATGGCCAACAGAGCAATTGACAGAGCGCTCATCTATTTGAAAAGGATGACAAACAACTCTAGTGATATTTAGAATAAAGAGCTATCCCAATACTCAATTGTCAATTCATATATATGGATCCAAACCTGTGACGAAGCCGAGGGAATTTTGTAAGGGTTGAAGTCCGGTGTCTATGGGAAAAGCCAAAAAGAGCTTGATCCAAGCTTCCAAGAAGTTTTAGCAAAAGCGCGCGCCCTTCTTCAGCAAGAGAAAACGAGATGCTCAAAAAACCTTTGCCAAGGGGAACAAAAGTATACGGTCCGGATGTCCTCTAAGTAGCTTTCAAAGCGACCTTGCAATCGTCAATCGATAAGGGTTTCGACCCTTTGGGTTGAACAAGATGACCAATGAGAGAATCTTGTAACATCAAGACACGATTTTAATAGCGAGCTCATCGATGGTGACTGAGTAGTAGTCGCCTCTCTTGATCGAAGGAATCCCGGAGGAGCATCCCACCAAAGACGGATGTGAAGGGAGGGAGACGAGCAGTATGGCCGGGCTCAAGTTGCTTAAATGGTCAGTCGGGTGTAGAGCACCGCTGCTGGGGAAAGCGGCTGTAGGGTGATCAATATGCTTGGTAGAATAGAAGGGGTGAATCGACAGGGAAGGTTTCTTCCGTGAACCAAAATCCGTCGCGGCCGAGGCAGGCTGAGTCAGCGAGGGAGACCAGGGCAAGAGAGGTGGACAAGCAGACGCCAGATTTCCTAAGGGAAAGGAAGCTTGCACTGCAATCAAGGGAGATGGAGACCAAAGCGGCAGCTGATTCTGAGAAGAAGTAAGAAAGTCAGGCACAACCCTAGTTGCCAACGAGGAGGAACAATCGCCGCCATAAAAAGATAAGGTAGCATCGCAATCAAGGGAGAAGGGTTCCAAAGCGGCGGATGAATATGAGAAAGAACAGGATTTGACGTAACCCTAGCTGCACTTGGGAGAAATGTCTCTGAGTTAGATGGAGCCGCTGCAGCGTGAGAAGGCTGGGTTGCCAAAGGAGGGAGGGAAGCACCGTGCGTAACCCTAAACGCGGTTGGGAGAGAAATAGTCATTGCAAACTGGACCGGCGTCATCGCAGCGGGATGAGGCAAGGCCGGGACAACGGAGACGTTGCTGCCAGAGATGCAGATCGGTGGGATATGTATTGCCAGCGATGAAGGGGAAAACCTAGTCGCCGTCAGAGTTCCAAAGGTAATATCGGGGATGGCAACGGCTGAGGCTGAACATCCCGGGTTTGTCTGAACTGATCCGCCCCGGCCGACAGCCAAGGGATACTCAACGAGGGGGAGTATGTAAACCGCGTGTCATGCTACAGAAAGGACGGCAGAGCAGGCGCCGTGAGCGGAAACAGACATGCCCGAAGAGATTTCTGCTCCGCATTTTGAGAGGAAGTCGCCAGAGCAGCCATAACCGAGGGAAGTGGTGACAAAGCCATGACGTGCTGAGTGATCGCCGATCGACGGCTTACAGACGCTGTGAACCCGATGGGAGTTTGTCTCGGTCGAAAAGAATTAGGAGAGTGGTTGGAGTATTTTCTGCGTTTTTTCATTTTTTAACATGAGTGTCTTTTATCGTTTTAAAATCTTAAAGTTGCTATGGAACATCTAGACATTAATCAAGATATTCAATTTTAAAAATAAAATAAAATGTAAAATATATATTAAAAAGTTTTAATAAATATTTTTGTAATAACCAATTACATCTATTAGTCGTCGTAATTCATCATCATGTTAAAATGTCAAGCATAACAAATTTGGGATAATTACCCATAATTAGATGGAATTAAAAACATCTATTTTTCTTAAAAATAGTAGGAGTATTGCTTAATCAATCAATAATCAACAAAGATATCATTCCATTAATCAATCAAGATATCATTTGCTTGAAAACGTCAACTTTTATTTAAAAAAAAAATAAATCATTCTAAAATTCCACACCATATAATCCATGTGTTTGAGTCCGTAATTTATAAAAGATCTTGCAAAACTTTCCACACCAAAACTAATTTTTTTCCTTATATGTTCCATTTAATTATTATTAGATGGTAATCGGAATCAATCAAATGACATTGCGAAATTAATTAGCAGACTTCGAAAAACTATTACCTCCAACACACTAATATTATTGAGTTTTAAAATCTATGATTACGCATTATATGTACTACTGGTCATACCATTACTTATTATTTATTTATTTATTTTTTATTAAAGTGCGAGATTTTATTAAAAAGTAGAAAAATGTTAATACAAATAAGATCACGACGTCTGTTCCTTGACCAAAGGCATCTGTTCAGGCCTCATTAAAACCTCTCGAGATAAACCCACCCTTGTGGGAAAAATCCTCGTAGAGGAAAGAGTACCCTCCACACGCCAGTAGTAGAAGGAACATAACAGAGCAATGAAAAACTCTAAGAGCCACAGGTCGGCTAAAAATAATGAAATGCTGCAACAAGCAGGTCGTGATCCAGAAAGCAGCAATACCAAGGTCCTCTGTCGGATTGAGATTAGACTGCCATCCGAGGGGCTGATGTCAGGATCGTGATGAACGGTACACCGTTTTACCCATAATATCATCATTCACCAGATCCAAGAGAAATGCCAGGGGTGACGTGAACTAGTCGTAACGAGGAGAATCGAATTTGGAAAGATCATCAGCAGCGCAATTGCCTTCTCGATAAACATGCGAAACTATGAACTCGATCGAGGTAGTGATAAAAAGAATCTGACGCCAACGATCCAGGAAGCGCCATGGGACATCTAGGCTGCGCTTCACAAAAAGCTCCACCACATAAGTCGAATCAGATTCCAACCAAATCCGTCTCCAGCCTCTCTGATCAGCCTCCTCGACCGCAATAATCGCGGCCTCTAACTCAGCCTCAAAGGCATAACCCTGGTCAAGCGGTCTAGAGAAGCCGCCTTTTACAAAGCCCCGACAAGTGCGGAAGATGCCAGCCGCAACACAATCTCCAGGACAGCCCAGAGCACTGCCATCAGTATTCACCTTAATCCAACCGGGTGAGGGGGGCAACCATGACACAGGGGTAAGGGTCGGTAAGAGCACAGGTCTACCACGCACGCCCAATTTGCGCAGACATAACAGGTCTGAAACAGTGTTTGCCATCGAGCCGTTATCCAGGGCTGAAGACTCAACTATAAGTGAGCGGATGAGAATGAGTGCTCCAGTGGTGGAAGGGTGAACTCCATTATGGACGAAATTGCACCTGAGATGCAAAATCATCCATACCGTCGAGATGAAAGCCGCTTTCCAAAGGAAGAGTACCTGTGCACTAAAATGACAGTCAATAGCAAAAATACAAAAATGATCAAAACCACCTGAAAGGGGGAGATGGATATCAAAAACATCCTCAATCCAGCCCCAGATATAACGCGCAAAACGACACTCCGTGAGGATATGATCAATCGTCTCAAAACTCTCAAAGCAAAAGCATCAAAAAGAAGGACTAATGAACCCCCGCCTGCGGATCACGTCGAAGACACCGAGCCGGTTAAAAATAGCCTTCCAAATAATGATAGAGCGCCGCACCGGAATATGTGACGACCAAATCCAACTGCCCCAATGAACCTTGAGAAATTTCGGACGGAGATGATCATACACAATCTTAGCAGAGATGTCCCCAGAAGGAGAAATGGTCCAAACTCTCTTATCATCGGTGAAGGGAACAATAGGAAATCCGAGGATATCAATGACGATGTCAGTGAAAGTAATAAGGAAGCTTTCCGTGATGTGCCAAACCCCAGAAAAGAAGTAATCAGCGACAGTCTGAGAAAAGCGAGGCCTAAGAGACTCAGGGATGCCGATGCGGGAAGCGATGGAGTAACCAAGCCAGTTATCCCACCAGAAACTAACTCTGGAGTCGCTGCCTGGAATCCAATGGGAATTCTCCAAATTGCTAGAAACGTGACTCCTAATTCCACCCCAGAAGGACGAGGAGACATGGGCGCGGGTGGAACCATTCGGCTTAAGAAAGCGCTCACGGAGAAGACGGAAGGTCATGGAGTCCTTATTGAGCAAATTATTAGCAAACTTGAAGAGAAACAAGGAATTGGCAGTGGTGACGGAGCGGATGCCAAGACCACCTTCCTCACCCGGGGCACAACAGTGGGCCCATTTAACAGTATAGTGCTTACGCTTAGAAATATCACCCGACCAGATGAAATTTCTAATAGCAGTCTCGAGCCTACAAGTAAGCGAGGTCGGCCATTTAAGAATAAGCATGGAATGAATAGTAGTGCTGGTAATGACCGAGTTAACAAGGCAAATACGACCAGCAAGAGACAGAGAGAAACCTTTCCAAGTACCAAACTTGGCCAAAGTCTTATCAAGGATTGGACATAGATGAGTAACACGAGGAATACCACGGAACATAGGGACACCGAGATAAGAAGTCGGGAGGGAGCCCACTGAGAAATTAGAGATACGACAGATGCGGCGAGTAATAGCAAGAGTAACCGAAGAGCCGAAATAGATCTTAGATTTCTTCGGACTGAGAATATGCCCAGAGGAATCCCCATAGCGACGGAAGATATCAAGAATGGATCTAGCATTACGAGTCGAAGCCTGACTCATAACAAGGATGTCGTCGGCATAGAGAAGGCACGTCGGGAAGTACAACGAACGACCGACCTGGAAAGGGGAAATCGTGCCACGAGTGGCAGCAAAACAGAGTGCACGCGCAAGGGCGTTTTCTGCAATGCAAAAAAGAAGAGGGGAGAGGGGGTCCCCCTGGCGAACACCCCTGGAACAGCCAAAATAGCCAGCGGGGCTACCATTAAGGAGCACAGAGATGGGAGCGGACTGAAGAATGGACTCAACCCATCCAATGAAGGTAGAAGGTAAACCAAAACGGTGCAAAACCGAGATTAGAAAGCCCTAATCCAAGGTATCAAAGGCCTTACGAATGTCAATCTTCATGATCATGTTCTTACCGAAGGTACAAGAAGAGAGGCAATTAAAGGCCTCAGAAGCAACAGCGATACAATCGTGAATCTGCTTGCCCGGGATAAACCCAAACTGGGAGTCAGAAATCATCTTACCAACGACTACACCAAGACGGGTAGCCAAGATTTTAGTAATGATTTTGAAGGAGAAGTTGCTAAGGGCGATTGGCCGAAAATACTCCACCTGAATCGCACTTTTAACCTTGGGGATAAGAATCATGAAGCTGGAGTTAAAGCCATTGGGTAGGGAGGACGAAATGAAGAAGTGATGGATTGCCAAACAAACATCATGTCCGACAATGTCCCAGCACTTCTGAAAGAAATGGCCATCAAAGCCATCCGGACCAAGGGCACTAGTAGGGGCGAGGGAGAAAACAGCCTCGCGAATCTCATCATCGCTCGGAGTGGTAGAAAGAAAAACTTGGGAATGAGTGTCAACAATAGGGTGGAAAAACTCATTAATCCAAGTAGGGTCCTGGAGAGGTTGACCGACAGAGAAGAGAGCAGAGAAGAAAGAAATGTTCTTCCCCTGAATTGCATCAGGGGAATGGCTGATCGCCCCATCAATCATGAGAGAACCGATGGTGGAATTTGAAACCCGAGCCTTGATACTCCGATGAAAAAAGGCCGAGTTATGATCCCCATCCATGAGCCACTCAGCTCGGGTCTTCTGACGAAGGATACTAGCCTGAGCATCGAGCAGGGAAGAGGACTGGACCTGAAGGGCAATCTCAGCTTCCATGTCAGCTTCAGAATACCCCGTGTCCAGACAACGAGACTGTAAGTTCATAAGCTCGGCAAGATAAGAATCAACCTGACAATGAACATTACCAACCGTCTGAGCATTCTAATCCCGGAGAGCACCACGAAGGTAACGCAGTTTAGCCATGAGGGAGATAATATGGTTATTATTCTGGTGAGGGAGAAACCAGGCAGTGGTGACAAGGGAGCGAAAATCAGGCTGAGAAGTCCAAAAGTTCTGGAAACGAAAAATTCGAGGACCCGCATTGGTAAGGGTATCCCTAGAACAATCCAAAAGAATGAGCTGATGATCGGAATGATTACGGGGTAGGAGAGTGCCAGAAATACGTCCGCACACAAGGGACAGGTCAGCAGAATAAATAACGCGATCTAGACGAGCAAAATGAACCTCCGAGTGGAAACGGCTAACCCTGGTGAAGAAACCTCCGACGGAGGAGACTTGTAAGAAATCTCCAGCATCTAAGAAACTGCGAAAGTCCAAGCAGGAAGAAGTATCGGGGGGATTGCCCCCGTGTCGCTCGTGGGCACCAAGAACCGCATTGAAGTCACCGACAATAAGAAGGCAGGGAAGGGAAAGGCTCAAGATGTCCCTCCAAAGGGGGCGACGCTCCAAATGAGAGTTGTGGGCATGTACGATGTCGAGGTGGAAATCAAGGTCACCGAAGACAGCCCTAAGGAGGATGACCTGGTCCGAGGAGAAGAGGATAGAAGTAGAGGTGACAGTGGAACTCGTGAAAATCCAGATGTCAGGGATCCCATTGCTGTGGAACTCTCAGCCACAAGGTTAAGGCTAAGGGAATGCCAGAAAGAGGCCCGGATACTATTGAAAGAAACAATGGGTTCCGCAATAGCAAGAAAATCGGGACGATGAACCCGACAAAACTCCTTTAGGACTAAGCGAGAGGCCGAGTTACCGATCCCTCGAATATTCCAGAAGAGGCAGTGCATTAATCAGACGTAGAGGTGGAGGGGTGGCCAGTCCTCTTATCCAATTGTTCTAAATGAGAGAACTCATTATCGAGGGAAGCCATGCTAGCATCAGAGTCGTCAAAATCTGACCACCGTACAGTGGCAGCCGTGGACATTAATTGAAGCGGAACAGACGAACCCGACTCGACGATCTTGAAATCATGAGAGGGGTTGCTCTTGTTGACTTTATCCTTAGCACTTTGCAAAAGTGATTTGGATGCTGTATTAGGGTCGTACAAAGCAAGAGTACGATCATTAGAAGCCCCAGGGTCTGGAGTAGGTGAGAGGTTATCTCCAAGGGTAGAGACATGACGAGCCTGTGTAGCCGGGGTACCACGCACAGCTCCTCTGGCAAGGGTGCTGCCGACGACGGGAAGAATCAGGATCGAAGGGAAGGAAAAGGTGGGCCCCTTGGCATCCGAAGTGGAAGGGGGAGCAGGAACAGCCGCAGTCGTAGGTGCAGAAGAGGAAGGATCGGGTCCCAAAGGGGAAGGAATTGGGGATGGGGTCTCCGGGCTAAGATCCGCCTGTAATGCGTTAAAAGCGTTGGAGGTCGTCAAGGCAGAAGAAGTAGTTGGGACGGAAACTGGACGGTGTTCGGAACGGGTGTGGACCTGCTGATCCCGAGATTTAGAATGCCGCCGAGAGCATCTAGTATTAACCTTCTGCCAATCATCGCTAACCACCTCCGGGGTGGTGCGAGTTTTACGAGCGGGACAGGACCCGACAAGGTGTCCCACCGTTTTTCAAAACGAGCAAAAATCCAATAGGTTTTCGTAACCCACCGAGACATATCCGCAATACCCCTCACGCTCAATCATGATCGTTTCTTGAAGGGTATGCTCGAGATTAAGCTCAACCAGCACACGGACAAAATGTCCGACCGAGCCATTGAGGGAGCGCTCATCAATTTGCAAAGGTGTACCAAAAACCCTAGCAATGTTCAAAATAAAAGAGCGATCCCAGTATTCTATAGGCAATTCGTAAATGCGAATCCAAACCTGAGAAGAAGCCGAAGGCACCTTATAAGGACTGAATTCCGGGGTCCACGGAAAAATCCTAAGAGTAGAGGAGCCAAGCTTCCAGGCCGTCCTGGTAAATGCGCGATTTCTGTCCTCAGAGAGAGTGAAAGAGATACTAAAAAATCCCTTGCCGAGTGAGATGAAATTCCAATCGCCAGTAGTGTTCCAAGCAGAAGACAACACCACCTTAATATCAGCGATTTTAAGGGGTTTTAAACCTTTCGGCTGAAGAAGGCGGCCAATAAGGGAATCACGTAAAGCTGAAACGCGAGATTGGTAGAGGGCTTCGTTTATCGTAACCGAAAAGTAATCCCCGTTCTTGATCGGAGCCGAAAATGGGCATTTTGGGCTGGGCCATTCCGTCGCGCTAAAATTAGGAAAAAGAGGTGGGCCCGTAATGTTGCAACTGGGTGGGCTGCCAAAGCCCAAATGGTTGGAGAAGGCCCGCTGTTGTAGATTATCCAAAGGGTGCTGCTGGGTTATGGGAGGCAGGTTTTGGGCCGCTTGGACTTGAGGTAGGGAATACACTTGCTGGGCCTGGGAATTGTTGGCAAGCTGGGCCGCAAAATGGCCTAACTGGAAGGAAGGCTGGGAGTTGAAGAGAGACGTTTGGGCCTGGGTAGAGTATACGTTCTGGGCCGCAATTGAGGCAGGAATAGAATTAGGAAAAAAACCGAGATGTGCTGCTGACTTGGAAATCGGGGCGGTCCATAAAGTAATGGGACCCGGTAGGGCAAACCGGTTATTCCTGCATTGTAAACCCTATCAGAAGACGACTTTGGTGCAGCCAAAAAACCACCCGAAAAATTCGGATCGATCGGACCAGTGGAGACAGCCGCGGCGGTCTCGGCATGAGGAGTCAACCAATCCGCTGATCGGATTGACGGAGGAGCATGGACCGAAACTGAAGTTGACGGGAAACCGCCAGTCAGGGGAAGCGTAAGGACGCTGGGGAAGTGATAAGGGTTGCCGAGCGCATCCCTTAGAGGCAATCTCGCTGCTGGTAGTGAGCCAAACGAAATGTCGGCATGGTTACCTGTAGCGTAAAAGGATGCAGATGCGCCAGTCGATCCAGGGACCGTCGGCGACCCACGGTGCTGTGAAACCAACAGTGGAGGCGCCAGCAGTGGCCCAGCCAGGGTGAGCGGAGGAGACAGATTGCCAAGCGGCTGTAGCGTGGGTAGTTCTCGTTGGCCGGAGATCGGAGAGGGTGGAAGATGCGCAGCCATAGTCGAACGGGGGTCCTGCAAAACCGCCGGCAGTGGCCCAGCCAGGGTGAACGGAGGAGAAAGATCGCCAAGCGGCTGTAGCGTGGGTAGTTCTCATTGGCCGGAGAACGGAGAGGGTGGAAAATGCGCAGCCATAGTCAAACGGGGGTCCTGCAAAACCGCCAGCAGGGGGGCTGCAGTCCGGTGGCTCGATGAAGTCGTCGTTTTTAGGAGAGAGAACAGAGCTTTTACGTCGTTTTTTCATTTTTTTGTAAAAAATGATTACTTATTATTTATTTATTTAAGTAATTATTAAATACAACACCAAATCATAATTCGACTTGCTTATATATAAATGTTATTTTGCAGTCGTTTTTGGAAGAAAGCGAGCTCATTACTTCACTTAGAATATTTAATCTTATCACTTAAATATAAATATGGTTTCTTCTCCCAGTTTCATTCAAGACATCAACCCATACAAGGAAACTTAAAAAATTGAAGTCCGGTGTGTTCGTTTTGGGGTGACATATTACACAAACAATGCTAAGAAACCTTTCAGCATCGAGCTAATATTGGAGGACGAGAAGGTCCCACTGTTGACTGATTGAATCATACATTATATTTTATTTATAATTTATAAATCAGATTAGCTCATACTTATACAACTAAATCTGATTAAATAATTTTTTAAGGGCAGAAAAATCAAGCTTCTGTCCGAAATTATTTATTTCCCAAATACAAACACAAACTGGAAGAAGGTTTATTCTATCGTCTCAGTGATTTTGAGATAAAACAAAATGAAGATGAGTATCAGGCCACCACTCATACATATCGTCTTGGTTTTCATAATCACACGGGATGGCGTGGTCTATCCAAGCCTCTCTCAATACCCATGTATGGGTTCAGGATTGTTGAGATGAGTGATATTTATTCTAGAGAAGTTAGTGAGAAACAATTGGTTGGTGAGATAATATTTTTTATGTTTCGAAAATTTCATATTAATGTGTATTTATCTAAAGTTTTAACAGATATAAATATGAATGTTTTGTATATTACTGATACCCATGGATTTATCTTGATGTAGATGTCATTGCAGAAGTTATAGTTTGTGAGGAAATCAATCCAGTTAAGAAATCAGGCAACAAGAGAGTTACTATAAAATTACAGGATGCTTTGTAAGCATACAAATTACATTACTATCTATTAGATCGTTTATCCATTATTGATTTTTTTCCTAATTTTATTTATATTCTTAGGGGCGAGACTATTGATTGTACATTTTGGAATATGTTAGCAATCCAAATGGCTGATTACTGGGAGAGCGGTTCTGAAGGACCCATTGTAATTATACTGCAGTACAAAATGATTAAGACCTACAAAGGTTCGTAGTTTAAATTTATATGCACTATTTTTTAAATTATATTTTATGCGTGTATTGTTTATCCAAAATTATTTTGAATATATATAACTACGAACTCTTTACGTTTTTATACATTTATTTTTTCCCGACTCTCAGAAGTTAAGGGTATCCAAAATTCAATGTATCCAAATAAGTTGCCAAAATTGCTGCATTTAAGTCCAAGTAAGTTTTGGTGTACGGAGAGCTGTATATGTCAGTGTTGTCGACATTCTTATAATTATTATAATACTTTTAAATTCAGCAAAATTAACCACAATTTTAATTGTAGGATTATTAAGTCTTGTCGTGAGATATTTGCACGAAGTTTCTCGACAATGGAAACATCTCAAGCTAACGGATCTGCTGATGATTTCAACTTATCACTGGAATTCAGAGAGATTGATGAATTGGATTTAATAACTGATGTAAAAATTACTAATTATAACTAGAAATGGATCGAGTTTTCATCATAATTTTTAATATATTAAAACTACTTTTCGCAACAGATTTTTTACTAATATATTGTGAAGGAGGGATTTTGTGTTGTGTTTGGCACTATATTGGACATCCAAACAACTTACATTTGGTTTTATATGGCATGCTCCAAACATGCCACTAAAGTCGATGATGTTGTGGGATCAAAATGTAGAAAGTACCTCACTGTTCCAAAGGAGATGAATCGCACGTATTTGTCATGATTTTTGTATATTTGGCTAGTGTTTTAGTTAGATTTGTTGTTAATTTTGGTATAAGTTGGATAGATTGAGCATATTTTTGTATTTATGTATCTCCGACTTATTTTACCACATTTTATGATTATTTTAAGTATTTTGAAGTCTTTCGGTGTTAAGTTGGATGAGTGTGGGCCCGTGAGTGGAGTTTCAAAGAAATTGGGCCCCGATTTGGTATATTACAGCTGACACTGGGTATGTCATCCACACTGGGTTATCCATTGTCAGAACTTGTTTGGCAGAAAGATCCATCCGATCGGATTGGGAGACCATCCGATCGAATGTAAGTGTTATAAACTCGGAATTTGTGGAGATTTTCAGTTACGGAAGGGGTATTTGAAGGCTACAAAAGGCCAAGAACTCAGCCATATTCAGAAATAATTAGAGAATCATTCGGGAACCAATAATACACCGTCTGGTTCATGACAAACCGAGTCGAGAAGACATTCTCGAACCTCTTGGGGATGACAACCCAAGAGCGCTCTTGAATCGTTTTTCATTTCTTCTTTATTTTTCAGATCAAAACCTTAGTTTTTCAATTTATAGTAGATTGTAGATCGTCAATCGCTGCTTGGACGTAGGATAAAGATTAGTACTGATTCATGCGATTCTTGGTTTGAACATTGGCAATTTCCATTTCCATTAGTAAGCTATCACTTTTCCCTTTGTTTTACTATTCCAATTCATGTTTCTAATAATTATATATCGTTTGTTGGATTGTGATTTGTTGGCGTTGTTAGTTAATTTTTTTTTAGATTATTGAACACGTTGATGATGCCCTTGTGTTAGATTTTTGATGGATGTTAGTTGTTTAATAATTATTACTTTCTTGTGCAATCATGATTTGTTCTTGTTTTTAGTTTGTGATATGGAATTTGTTGATGATTGCTAATTAGAATTTATGGGTCTAGAGCCTGGAATCATTTAGAACCATCACTTAGAATCGTCGGGCGTTTGATCTATACGTTGGGATTGACAACCCCAACTCGTAGACTAAGTGTTTGACGAAATGCCCAAGTGGTCGTGGAGACGATTCCAAGGCCCTAGACCCCCGTTTTATTAATCTTTTAAAAAGTCTTCAATTTCTTTTTCAGATTCGTTGTTAAAGCTTTTATAAACTTTAGTTAAGTTCTTGCATAGAGATTGACGCTCTCTTTGCAAGATTAGTTTTAAATTGCTCGTAGTATAAATCTTATTTCTTCGTTTTAGTTATTATCTTTGCAAGATTAGTTTTAAATTGCTCGTAGTATAAATCTTATTTCTTCGTTTTAGTTATTACAATTACCAAACCAAAACCCTTTTGTCCGCGTGTTTAGCGTAGCATTTTGTTATATTCTCATTCGTAAAAACAAACACAAAAACTATTTTCGATTAGTCTTCCTCGAGAGATTCGACTCGAGTTAACTTTTTAGTATACAAGTGACCCCGTTCTCTTGCGAACGAATTAAAATCTTTTCAAAAGTAGTCGCGTACTGTTTAACTAGATTTTAATTTTGAAAGGACACAAAAGTTCGGATCAAAATTTGGCGCCGTTGCTGGGGAAAGCTAAAGGTTCTAATATTTGTGTTTGCTCTTTGTGACCTTGTTTGTGTTGTGAATATGTTTCGTTTGTGTTTAGTGATTATTTCTTATTTTTGTTTGTGTTCGTTTTTGTTATTTGCTACCGATACGTTAAATCTTGTGCGTTGAGTTTTGTGTATGCAAGGTACCTTGATGACCAAAGCCGAGATTCAACAAACCGTTTTCAAAAAAAAAGAGAGAGAGAGAGAGAATATCTAACTCGTACGCTTGTTTTGACCTTCGACCGACTGTTCGATGGAGTCAAGCGATGCGAGACTATGATCCAGATGAATTCTATTATGAGCAACTCCTGGTATTTCATGGGTTTTCGAGTGAGGATCCATTCATTTTCATCCACGAGTACGACTCCGTAACAAGAACCTTCCCTCTCTTAGGCCTTACGAGGGATGAAGTGAAGGTGCGACTCTTCCACTACACGTTGAAGGGTTGGACAAGAAAATTATTTATACATTCAGAGCCTGATTCCTTGGGGACGTGGGAGGATGTATAATATTGGTTCATGGAGACATTCTACTCACATGAATGGGCCCCACCTCCAAATTCTTACAACTCAAGCCTCAATGATCAACATGCTTCACCCAACCACTACAACCTGAGTTTTGAACCTTATACTCCACCACATAGTTCCTATCGCCCGATCCTTAATGAAAATTCTTATGATCCGGGTTTTGAACCATCATACGCTCCCTCCGCCTCACCTTCTTATTACACGGGATATGACTCGTATGCTCCATCCGGATTTAGTTCTTCCTATCCGAGCTACGACTCTTATGCCCCTCCCGACTCGATTCCATACTATCTGAGCTATGAAGAATATATATCAGACGATCAATTTTTGGCGTGGAGTCAAGATCTAGAAGCTGAGACCATTCGTCATCGAGAATAACTTGCGCATTTGAATCAAAATTTGGCGCAATCGACATAATAACTCATGAAGAATATGGAGACGATGTTGGGTCAAATTATGGCTTCTTTCGAAGAGAGGGAACACCAACAAATCTACAATCATCTCGATGGCCCGCTCGATAATGATTCTTACTCAGTTAACCGCAATGAGGAGCGACTTACTTTTGACGAGCTGCCAATTTTTGATGTGGTGGAGCCTACCGTGAATGTTGGCAATTCGTGCTTGGATGGTCATTTGGGAGAGGTGTGTGAGGATATGGAGATTGAGGATTTGGTTGATATCGCCTCTTTTGCAATTGAATATGAAGATTTGGGTAATAGTGTAGGGGTGTTGCCATTAGAGGTTTCGAGTGAGGATGTTGGTGACTCGGACTTACTTGCTCTTTGGGGAGATGTGGAGTCGTGTTACCGGAATTGGAGGAGGTTGTGTTGTTGAGCCGCATTGCGTTCTACCCGATGCTTTGACCAATTTTAACGTTGAGGTTGTAGAAGAAGCAATCGAGAAGGAGTTTTGGATGGTCGATGATCATTCCTTTTGTTCGACCATTTTCCTAGTCATTCCGGTGACCAAGCATTGTTCCACACTCTGGCTGACTTTCGATCTCTTCTTGGTGATTGATTACTCGCGCTTCCGACCTCCAAAGCAGGTTGAAGTTTTTATTTCTATCATCATGGAAATCACTCGTCGTGCCCACCTTGGTGATCCTCATCACCCGCTATTTCTCTTGGAGAACACTAAGGCGTGACACGATCGTCATTTGTTCCTAGACCCCGGATAACATCACTTTTGTAAGTCGTCGAGCAAAAGACGTTAAAAGTTGCACTTTTCGGGAGGTAACCCAAGGTATCGATTTTCTAGCTTAATTTAAAATTTTCTCAATTTTGTACATAGTTTTGTTCATGATTAACTTGAGTTGGAAAGGTGTGGTAATGGTTTATTGAGTTGTTCTACGAATGTTGGAAATAACTCTTTTCCAGTTTGTCCGACCGGATGTAGATAATGACCGGTCGGATGAAACACACTGGACATTTCATCTGATCGGATGGGAGATAGTGACCGGTTGGATAAAACTTACTGGACCACCATCCGACCGGATGTGGATGATGACCGACCGGATGTGGATGATGACCGGTCGGAGAATACTACATAACTACCATCCGACCGGATAACCTATTGTCCAATCAGATGACGCAATAGATTTAAATAAACCAGACGATTCTTAATGCAATTTCTGAGTTCCATCTTCCCCTTCGGATGGCATGGCCATTTAGGCGGGCCCGAGCTCCAGTTTTGTATCGCTTTCTATCCCAACTCTCATTTTTCATTTTTAGTGATTTTATTTGATTTTTCTGTTATGTGTTTTGTGCTTGACTGTTTGTTTAACCATTCGACTAACTATATTTATGATAACTGATTCGACGTTTTCCTTTTTCCCTGTGTTGATATGTATGATAGCAATGCGGACATTGCTTACTTTTGTGTGTGTCATGGCCGGGCGTTCAAATCAAGGTTACGAATTCATTATCTTTTCAAATATTCCAAATTAATTTTTAAACCTAAGTTCTAAGTTAAGCTATTATATTCAATGTAGGAAACGAGGGTTCTCGAAACTAGGATTTTCAAGCACGAGCATCTACATTCGCATTTTCACGAAATAACATTTAAAGGTGGGTGATTCTAAACTTTTTTCAAAACTATGTTTGTCTATGTTAAATGCTATTATATGAATTATCTATGTCTCAATGCAACTTTCCATAGTAGCTTTCGAGCTAAAACAATGACAGTGTGTTGTAGCCATTCATTTATGATTTATATGATTTCTTCTTAACATTGCCGAACGTGTTCT